>JZKD02S0461797.1:11209-34206 GCA_000966675.3 Picea glauca | reverse complement strand
ATTTACATAGATTTACAGCCCGAGATTGTGATTCTTCCCGTTATTTTTAAAGGTAGATTCATGAATTTCCGGTTAAGATCTAAAACGAGTGAAAGATTAAGAATTTCTTCAATTTTTTTTTTTATTTTTTTTTTTTCATATGGAAAAATTATAAGTTTCTATAGAATGTGCATATGATAGGTTTAAATATTAATTCTACAGCCTAAATATATTTTGAAGACATGAATTTATCTGAAATAAAGATTTTTCATGCTTGGTAGCAAGTGAATGTATTTAAATGCATTGTTACATTTAATAGGTGTTCTCTAAAGGAGGAGACAATAGGGGGTGGTAGGAGTTAGTATGCATGCAAGCCTAATTAAGAAATATATGGTAGAGCCCAAGGAAAATTTTGTTTTTGGCTGTGTATGCAACTTGCATGGAGAGGAAGCTTAGGTGGGTAGGTGGGTAGGTGGGTAGGCCCTTAAGGCTCTAGATTGTGAACGAAGCTATGATACCAAGTATAGTGACCTCAATTAATTAAGCCTAATTTTTTTTTCATACAATTAAACACAGAATTTGTTTCAATGCATAAATAATTTATTAATCATCATATAAGCATTTAAAATTCTGCAGAAATTAAATTTATCCACAGCATGAAAAGAAATTACATAATCATCACATAACTCAGCAAATTCAGAAATAAAAATACCTCTGCCTGATGCTATTATCCCAATATCTGGTTATCCTCTCTGCTGCTTTGCCTAGCCTGATGCTCTGACCAAACCCTACCCAAAACAGACTAACCACCCAACCAGCTAGGAGCATCCTTTCCAGCTCCCTAGCTCTAATATTTCATGAGGATTCCTAGCCCCTGAGCCCAAAAATCCCAGCAACCTGGTGCCCCTGCAACAGTTCACCCAATCTCTAAAAACCAAACTCCAAAACCAAAAAATATCCCCCAAACCAGGAAATATAGTCCTCCTCCCAAAATAATGTTTCCTCCCCCAAATTTTCATAATAATCCCCCGTAGGCCTCTCCCCATCATATCCCCATCATTCGTGACCTTATCCCATGTCATATGCAAAGTCCTATCATAAATAAATTAAAGTCTATTTACTACCTTATCCCCTGTCATATGTAAAATCTTATCATAAATAAATTATAGTCCATTTACTACCTTATCCCCTGTCATATGTAAAATCTTATCATAAATAAATTAAAGTCCGTTTACTACCTTATCCCCTGTCATACGTAAAATCTTATCATAAATAAATGAAAGTCCATTTACTACCTTATCGCAAACCATAAATGTGTTGATTAATCAATTATTAAACAATTAATAAATAAATAAATAATCTTTATTTAACTAATACACACTAGGACAATTAAATATTTAATTAACTACTCTTGATAAACCCTATGCAACTATTTAACTAGGGTTGTTACATCCTGGATTTCTTCTAGTCAATCATCTATCCTCGTACTGGTCAAAACAATTATGGGCTTCCTAACCACAATAAATTGTGTGTCTTCATTCTTCTTAAACTCATCAAGAAGTTCCTTCCCACTAATGAGAAGTTTAGTCTTGCTCATTTATGTTTTCATCTCTTTATCCTTAGTTGACAACAACATTTGAGTCCTACCATTTTTTTCCAGGGTGTACGTGTTCCTTCTCCCATCATGAACTACGTTTCTTTCATATTTCCATGGTGTACCCAACAATAGATGAAAAACATCCATGGGAATGACATCACATAATATCTCATCTGTATATCCTCCTATTTTAAATTCAACTCAACACTATTTAGTGACATTTACCTAATGTGCTTTTTGTAGCCACGAAACTTTGTATGGTCTTGTATGTACAACAGTCTCTAGCTCCATCTTTTCTACCATCTCTGTAGATATGAGATTGTATGTGCTACCACTTTCCACTATGACCTTGCATACCCTATCCTTAGTTTTGTAGGTAGTCTAAAACAAACTATTTCTTTGGGCTGGGTTCTCTGCCTCCTTCTCTGGCTTCAAGAGAACTTTCCTCATCATCAAAGATCTTTCACCCTTAGCGTCTTCTACCTCAAAATTCCATCCTTGAGCTTTGGAAATGTGATTTTCACCACCATATTTCTTCTTATCTAGACACTCATAGGATTTATGTCTGATTTTTCCACAGACAAAGCATTTCACTTCACCTCCTCTACCTCTTCCTCTTCCTATGGCTCGAGGAAAAGTATTTCTATTGGCATACTGCCTTCCTTGTGAGATTCCTCCCCTATCAGGTTGAGGTTTGTTGCCCTCTTCTTTAGGTTTCTGAGTTCTGTCTTGGGCAATTGTTTTGCCTCTGGCTTGACTTCTACCTTGTCCTCTTTGACCTTGCTTTCAGCTCAACTTCTCTTCAGCTTTCAGAGCTATCTGATAAGAATATTCCACATTTCTAATGGTCATCATGCCCATCTCATCTTGAATTTCATATAGAAGACCATTCATGTATCTGACAACTTTTTCCTCATCTCTTTCCCGATGACCTGCTCTGATGTTTATCTTGTATAATTCTTCAGTGTATTCCTTCACTGACATTAGATTCTCAAATTTTTCATCCTCTGGAACAGAGTGATTTGATAATCCCTAGGTATCAATTTGGCTTTCATCTTTGCAACCATTCTGTCCCATATTTTGATTTTTTGCTTTCCCTTGTAGCGTTTGTCAGCTTGCAATTCATCCCACCACAGTGTTGTATGCCCTCTAAGTCTAGTAACTACATGTTTGACTTTCTTATCTTCCTTGACATCCTGATAGTCGAAGTATTTATCTAGAGCTCTAATCCAATCCAGAAGTTCTTTAACATCTAAGTTTCCATCATACGTGGGAATGTCCATTTTTTCTCTGGCACCTATCCTTGCAACCACCCTAAATAGGCATTCATATACATCATCTTCGACTGCAACTTCTTCTCCTTCATTTCCAACTTCATTTCCACTTTCCGCCTCGTTGATATCCCTAGCGTCGATTGTGCACCTCTGTGTTGTCTCCATAGCATCAAGCCTGGCACGTAACTCACGCATTTCTCTTTCCACTGTTGGATTAGGCATTGGCCTATCTCTTCTTCTCGACAACATGGCTATAAAATTATCCCTTCCTCTCTCTGCTATAGAAAGAAAAGAATTTGTTTTGTTCCTTGATACCACAATTGGCACAGACCCCCTGCCCTCGGGCTGAGATCAACGCAGGATCTTTTCTCAACCACCCAAATATTTAATTAAACCCTTTGTTTAAGCCACAAAAGTTTTCAAGATTCATGAGTTGGAGGTTCATGATGCAATGTCATAGCTTATACAATCACCTAAATCTGAAACATCAACGAAGGTTGACTCCTCCAACATGAAGAGCACATGCCACCTGTTATCCACTAGTTTCAGCTTTCGGGACTTTGAGCGAACAACCAACAGTTGTTCCTCTTCCCTTATGATTCCCCGAACTCTGAAATGCCAGAATGTCAAAATGGGCTCAACATCCCATGGAATGCAAGATCGATGGCCTTTCAAAATTTTCATCGAAGCTTGACCCCTCCTTTGACTTCTGCCACACGTATCCTTTGACTAATACTTGGGACACACCTTTCAACATTTCCCTCTTCATGATTTCGGGAGTTGTGTTGATCATGTAACTCCACTTCTTGAGTCTTGAAACCTCGAAACCCGATTGGTACCCAACAACTATTGTCCCTCAACCTTTTTGGGAATTTTTCCTTTCACTCTTCAGGATTTTGCAAACCAAGAGTTTGAAACTCTTGATTCCAAGGTCACTGCCTCCTCTACTTCCCAAACCCCGAAATGCCGAAATGCCAAAATTCCACTCCAAAGACGCGTCACATTTCACGACTTCGGGGGTTTCAATGTGAAGGGCCCTAGCTCCTTGTCATTATAATTTCTGAAATGTCGAACCCTAAAATACCAAAATGTCAAAGTTCCACACCTGATAATCCCTTTCGCAATTCGAAAATTAGAGTGAGCAAGGATTTTGGCCTTCACTCCAAACTTATGAATCACGAATCTCTGAAATGATCTATTGGCTCAAGATGACCATAATCAATGGTTCACGTTGACTCTTGATGTCAGGGTGGAAGATTCATCCAACTCCTAACCACCTTACAGATCCTCTAGATCCTATGGTCTTCATGATTTCACGAGTTCTCCATGGAGAATTTTGACCACCAGATGCACTCCTCGGTGACTTTTGTCCAAACGACTCAATTTTCTCCCTCTTGAACTTGACTTCTATGAGACAATTTCGATCCCCATCTCCCTTTGAGCACTTCAAAGGTTAAATCCCTCCCGAGCTTTCACTTGTAAACTCAAGCTTCCAAAAGGATCCCTGCTCGCATTCCTTGAGGCAAACCTTCAAATAACCTCTGGTTATTTGAGTCTCCAACCCTGTGCACTCTTTGTAACAGTGGTCCTTCAACCTTTACCTTAGTTTATAAGTTCTAAGGCTTCAACTAGCCTATGCACACCTTGCATGACTCTATGCTTCACCTACACTTCAGCTGGTATGAGAACAATAGTATCTCTCATGAGGTTTCTGAGATAAAACACAGACCCTCGTCAACGCACACCTTGCATATGTTCGCTGCACTCCTTGCAGGAATCCTCAGGGAGAGAAACAATTGAAACTCATTCTTCTCCTGTCTTAAAATTCATACACTCAACATGAAATCACACACATAATACATCATTGAAATAAATTCATAACAAGGAAACAAAGCAATTGTAAACATACCATTTAACTAATGTAAACAATAAGCATCATGAAACCATGAAAATTGAGTCAAAGTTTCATATATTAACTCAAGTTCTCCTGTACATGGGTTCTTCTATACAAATCTCTGCTTCATCTCTACATCTTATTAATTCTGAATGATCATCAAAAAAATTACAATGATACAAGGGTGAGGGTATCTATATCCGTTTTCCCTCCTATACTTCTAAATTTTCTAATCTATTAAATTAAATCTACCTACTTGCATTAAATAGAATTGAATGCCTCTACATTCGACAGATGAGAGAAAAGATTAAGATCTATTTACAACATCTAGATATAAATGTAAGTATGCTTCCCCTAGCTATTACATTATTATCCAGTGATTAATTTTCCAAAACATTTCAAAATATGCAATGGTGCTTTTCCACCTGTCTCCCACTTTTATGTTGCTTGGCTGGCTGCTTACGATGCTCTTGCATCATCGAGCCTTCAGTCTACAAGGGCGTCCCACCTACTAGTATTATATTATTAGCATAGTTTAAATAAAATGGATTTAGCAATAATTTGCATGAGAAATTCCTCGTTTCTATTTTAATCCTCAACAGACTAGAAAATCCACAGGGAAATCTATTTCCAACATATTGAGAACTCATAATGTATGGTTTCCCAGACCAAGTAACATCAGATCAAGAATACATAAATCATAATGATTATGCAACAAGGGGAAGTGAGAGGATTTAATTGAAAAATGGCCATGAATTTGGGAGTAACTCATGGAAAGTGTTAAGTATGACGGGGTTTATCCCTATAAGAATAATCATTCAACCATAATTTTATCTTGACTTCAAGGATAAATTTTTTCTAGACTTTCTCTTTTGAATCTCAAAATGGATGAAGAAATGGAAAGAAAAAGAGGGATGTAACTAACTATCTCATAAAACAATAGTGAAGGCATATAACAAATTCAATGATGCCTTCAGGGGGAACATAATAACAATCATGTAGGATTGATTTTTATTGACTAACAATACTTTGCAGGAGTGTCATTGTGGAAGAACACATCCAACATTTTATTCTTGACAAAAATTGAAATCAAAAGAACAAAAGTAAGAAATGCCATAATAGAAATAAAACTACACAATTAAAAAAAACAAAAATGGAATGACAGAAATGCAAACAACAGAAATAAAGCTACTAAAATGAAAGAAAAATTGGAAACTATTGTAAAATAAGAATTGAAATAGAAAAAATGAAAACTACTAAAATACAGAACAATACAACCAATGTTAAACTCTTCAAGTTGGTTCCATGTAGTGTTTTAAGTGCGAACCGTTAGTGTTGTAGGAAAACAATCGCTCTTGTAAATCCTTTAGAATGTAAGAGTTTTCACCCAGGACAAAAGCGATTTTGGAAGGACCCAACCATAATTTTTCAAAATTTGAATGTCTTACCCTATCAACATCAACTAAATCCCACAACAGTACTTTTTCATTGAATTTAATTTTGAGATTTTTGACACTCTTTTTGAAATACTTATTAACAATCTATTGTCTCTTTTTCATATTACCCAAGAGAAACATACTTTGCTCCTCTAGATCTAGAAGTGCATTCATCCTTTGTGAAACATCAAAATAATTTAATTCTTTGAACTGTAGCATTAAACTTACGAAGGAATGTTCCATATTAGTAGGAAGAATGGCTTCTTGACCATAAACAAGATCGAAAGGGGTGCAACTAGTGCTCACCTTGGTGGTGGTTCGATCTTCCCAAAGGACGTAAGTGAGGAGAGTGTGCCATTGGCGAGGCTTATCTTAGATGATCCTTTTGACAATTCTTAACATATTCTTATTAGTACACTTGACCTACCCATTTCCTTAGGGGTAATAAGCTGATGAGGTGAAATGTTTAACTCCCAACTTAGTTAAAAATTGGGTCAGCTTAGCAGAAACAAAAGCAAGACCATTGTCTGTCAAAATTTCCAAAGGAAGACCAAATCTTGAAAAGATGTTATTTTCAAGGAAAGAAATCTATTGATCATCTGTCGAATGTTTAAGAAAGACAACTTCATCCCATTTTGTAAAATAGTATGTGGTTTTCAAAATAAATACTTGTCCTTCTAAAGATGGATGATTAATAGGACCAATAAAATCCAATCCCCATTTTGAGAAAGGAAAGTCCAGTAGGATAGGTTGTAGCAACATAGCTGAAAGGCATTCTTTCCCAAAAAAAATTTGGCACATGTCACAAGATCTTGAAAAAACATAAGAGTCACAAAAGATTGAAAGCCAATAGTATCCTTTTCTAACAATCTTAAAAGAAGTGGTTTTAGAAAAAAAATGACCTCCTATGTGAATAACATAATTTGAAGAACCATGAGTTTCTTGCAAAATTTTTTGTGCTTCCTCATTTTCTACACTACAAAGCAACATACCATTAGCATATCTTATAAACAATAAGTCTCCTATAATGACGTATCTATCATATTAAGGATAGATCCGTCTTCTTTGACAACTGTCTAAGTTATCTGGACATCTTTTGTTTTGCAAATAGTAAACCAAATTCTTATACCAAGGATGTTCAAACATAGGAAGGATTTGATTATTAATGTAAAACAATTTTGATAGAGAACTATCATGTTCATCAATTTCTTCACTAGTTTCAGCATGTTGAGCTAAGTGAAGGGATAAGTCACATCCATTGAAGGTGGTAGAAGTCACGATATTTAAATCATTCTCCTGAATATTGGAAATACAATGTGTAACGTAAAGGGACTTTAACAAACGTATGCTTACGTAAGATGAAGTGTTGAAATATTTCAACAACTTTAACAAGAGAAAAATCATGTTTTTCAATAAAAGAATATTTAAATTCATCATCTGACAATATTTGACTCATGTAAGCCATTGGTTTTTCGTTACCTTGGTCATCACCTTGCATGAGGATAGAATAAATTGCTTCATCTATGGAGTTAGTATATATCAGAAATTATTTCTCAAAATTTGGTTTCCCCAAAATCGGTGTGGACCTAACTTCTTTCTTGATCCCTACAAAAGCATCTTCGACATCATTTGTCCAAGAGAAGGAAATATATTTCTTAAGAATATTATGAATTGGTTTGACCATTACATCAAAATCAGGAACAACCCTACAGACAAAGTTAATAACCCCCATAAAATCTCAAACCTCCTTCTTGGAAGTGGGAGTAGGAATATTTAGGATAGAAAAAATCCTTTTAGGATCAATGCTTATTCCTGAATTAGAGAGAATGTTTCCAAGGATATTCCCTTTGTAACATTGAAAATAGAATTCGAAGGGTTTAGAGAAATGTCAAATTTCCTGCATCGCATGAGAACTCTTTTAAGTTGACCAAAATGATCTGATTGATTCTTAAAGTACATAGATAATTCCTCAAGATAGACCTGAATAATCTTGTCGATCAAATCGTCAAGATATATTTGCATAGCTATTTGAAAAGTGGCACCTGTAATGGATAAGACACAAGGCATACATTCATAAGAAAAAGTACCCCAATGAGTAATAAAGTTGGTTTTATATTTAACTTCCCTGTTTACCTTGATTTGATTATAACTAAAGAAACTGTCAAGTAAGGACATCATCTGCAACCCTGCAAATTGTTGAAAAATCATCTCCATAGTAGGGAGAGGAAAGTGATATTTTATGCTAGCCCGATTTAATGCACAAGAATCTATGCATGATTTTATTTGACTAGTTGTATTATGAATGGGAACCAAATTAGAAACCAATTATGAATACTTAACCGGAAAGATAATCCCATCCTTCAAGCATTTTTCCAACTCCTTTTGAATAGTTGCTTCCAGTGTAGGGTTGATAGGTCTTTTTTTTTTCCTAACTAATTTTATTCCCACCTTGATATGAATGACATGTTGTATAAGAGTAGGATAAAAAACATGAAGATCCTCATAACACCAAGAAAACCATCTTGAAATTCACCAAGTAGTCTAGAAAACTTCATTTTTTCTTCATTAGAACATTGGGCACCTATTTTAACATTCTTTGGGGACTCAGGTGTTCCAATGTTTAAGGAAATGGTTTCACCCACCTTCATTTTCAACTCCTCTTATTTATGTTTCTCTTTGTTGCTAACATCACTCGATGGAAATGAACTTTCTAGAGTATTCAATCCCTTAGGAATGTTGTTATCTTCCATTGATATAATTTCCTTAGGATTATAAGGTTCATTTTGAATGAAATCATAGATTATCTCATCACTAGGGAAGACCTGCCATGATTCTATATTGTTAGGGATATGTGGATGATATAGAGATTGAAAAGTACAATCATGTCTTTGTGGCAGAAGTTGCTGATTAAGAGAGGCTTCAAAAACAACTAACTGGTCAGACATTGAGTTCAATTCCCTCTTAACATGAGTAATGTTGAAAGATAGTAGGTTTGAGATAAGTGCCCAAACAGTTTGGGTGTATCATTTTATCAACTTGTTTCTAGGAGAGTATATCTTACGTACAAGGTTCACAACAAGCTCAGAATCCCCAAAAACTATAAGGTGACCACAACTGATATTATAGGCATTTTCATTTCCTAATAGTAAAGCTTCGAATTCAATGACATATTTTGTGCAAGCAAACTCTAACCTATAAGAAAAGTTATGAAATTTCCCCACAAGAGAGTACAAGATAATTCCAACTCTGTTTCCTTTATTAGAGCATGAACCATCAAAGTGCATATGCCACATGGAATCATCTAAGTTGATTTGTTGCAAGGGAGTGTTATCATCCTCGACAAAGATGGAATATGCTCCTAGATCCTCTTCAATATAATTCACATTAGGTTGTGGAACACTTTCTATGAAAGATGAAATCCTTCCCTCTCTAAGGACTATGATGTTTTTACCATTATGAGGAACAGATAAGTGTGTCCTGTCGAGTGAGAGGTATGAACCCCTCAAGTCTTTCCAATCTCTTCCTAAGATGATCGAGTAGTTACTTACTATCATATCGATTACCTGAATATTAAGGGTTGTCCTTATTTTAGGGTGCGCTCACAAAACCAAGGTCGCATCCTTGATTTCACCTATGGTCATTTGTTGTAGACTATTATAAGAGAGCATGATTCTTCCATTTTAATTTGTAAAAGACAAACCTAGCTCTTCCATAATAATCTTCAACATTACACTTGGGCGCGAACCACTATCGATGAGGAAACAATGGGCAATATTATCCATAATATTTATAGAATATAAAAAGGGGGATGTTTTACAGTGTGTCTAAAGTTATGTACATATACTTTGTTTACAGATGAATAATATTCATCTACCTCTTCAAAGAGGTTGGATACAATGGAATATTTTCCTTCCATGACTTGTTTTAGATGATTTTATTGTTCAAGGATGAGAACCATGTCCATAAGGGTTGCATCTGCTTTAATTTTGTCCAACTGATTTAGAATATTGTATTTGGAAGAGGTGACAAGGAAGGTAGTTCATTGAATATCAGGATCCTTAGGAACCTGAACAATAGAAGCTAGTGAGGATGAGCTCGGGCTATAAGAAATACGGGGAGGATCATATTTTATTTTGGGAACATAGGATTTATTCCTATTATTGATGATCATGACATCTTATCACTCTACAAAGTCTAGGACAATGATGGTAGTTTCAGGTCTCTTACCAAAGATTTTATCTTTGACACTCTTCTTTCCCTCACATGTACTTTCTTCATGGTGTTTCTCACAAAAGTTACACCAAATACAAGGCATGATAGCTTTAGGCTGAAAATTATTTTCATTTGGATTTCTAAAGGGGGGTGCAGAAGAGGATGAAGCTCCAGGGGTAAGAGGGTAGACATTTCCCTTTCTCTCATACACTATCATATGATTATTCATGTTTTTTACAAGTTGTAAGAGGGAATACATGTGTGGTTTTTTAATTGAATATCCTTGAGGAAGACATGTTCTTTCAAGCTATTCTTCATACTCTAAAAAAGTATGCAGAGAGAAACCAAGGCTATCAATGGCCTTTTCCTCAAGCCTATGATGGTAGGAGGAAGGTAATTCATTATAATAATACATGAAAGTGGCTTGGTTCGAAGGTCGAATGAGTTCAGGGATTTAATTATATAACTTGGTGAAACACAAGTTGAAGGACTTGATGGTCTCACCATTCGTATAAGCGATGTTATTGTATTCCTGTAACTGCTAGGATGGAATTTTGGATTTCCCATAGGTGGATTTGAACCAATAGACTGACTCCTCCCAAGTAGATAAAATCTTAGGAGGGAGATCGAAGAAATCGATCACAGCCTTTTATTGGCATAGGGGTAGACCCAGTGTTCAATGCTTCAACAACGCACCAACAAAACCCTAACTGCTGACCCTTTTAGCATCACCTGCGAAGAAGATGCAGTCTCAGCTGAGGTAGAGGCAGGGGGGGTACAGGACTCAAGTGTTTGTAACTAAGATGGGACACAGATCTATGATTACAACACTTAGAAGAGCACTTTAGACAAGAATATGCATTAGTTCATGAGTCTCGTTCACATTGCAGACTAAACCTTTATTACAAAACATCACAGTAACAATAAAGATCAAGAACTTTCAATCACTTAACACATAACATTAGCTCAGATCTAGAATAAATTTATCTTTAATACCATGAATCACTAAGCAACAACATTAGATAACAACAACTATGAGTAGATAAAAAACATAATTCACATTGCACAAAGCTCATCAAGACACAAGATATACGTGGTTCACCTCAATGTTGGGCTACGTCCACCAACTTCTTCTTCTTCTTTATTAGTATTCATTCTTCTTACATTCAGTTGCTCTTGTGCACAAATCCGTAAAGCCAAAATCTGTAGAGGACAGGAGATTTGTGCACTGCCCAGTAGATCCTCCTTCCCAAAAGTAGGTCAAGGAACATAACCAACTCCTTATTAGAACATAGACTTACTTTACATAGTATGTTTGCAAAAAGAAACTTACAACCTATTGTGCACATAGACAACCCGACTTCTTACATCACTTAGCTACTTATTTATACATTTACAAATAGGCCTAATCATGGGTAAACCCATGGGATGACATCCCATAACCCATTTCATAAACCCTAGTAAACCCTTTGTTGGGTCCACAAGCCCACAAAATAAGTGATATCTGATGATCTCAACTCTGCCTAGGTGCTCCATCTTCAACCAACTTGTTGATGTCCAAAAAGTGGTCAATCACGACCAATGTTTCCTCAAAACATGGTCGAGATAGAGGCTACCTTGTAGCCTTTCTTTCCCTTTTTTGCATCGCCATAATCATCCTTTATGCATTGTGCTAGGGAGTGATCTAAAGTCTTCCCTGGGTCTAACTACTAAGGGTATGGTCCCTACATGCCCAGTCCTCTAATTAAGTGGATTAGTGTCAGATCCATAGTAATGCTCCTATCGAGCCACATATATACTCCATGATAGAAAAACAGGAGGCATTTAACACAAGCATTAACCTCCTAATGTTAGTAAAATTTAGGAATCTTCATTACATTTAGTATCATGGACTATGTTATCTCCTTAATCCACGGCTGGGAGACTATGCGTGGCTTCTTCCCAGTCATCTTCATAAAATACCTATGGGGAGTGAGCATGGCATAGTTCTTTCTGTTGTCAAGATTAAAGTCGTTGTTCTTCAGAGATGATATTTGTCCCAACTAGGTTCCAACTACACATATCTCCTTTGGGATGTATGTAGTGATCAACATGTACTCAAAGTCACATGGGATTATTTTGCGGTTAACCGATCCAACCAAAGGAAATATATAATCTAGCAAGACCAATGGGATATTCTTCGTGTTAGCCAGATTGTCGTGATTCTTACTTCGCTTCTCAGTCATGGGGTTAGCACAGCTAGAATGACGTCTAGTAGAAGGGGATGCTTCCAGTCCCCCAGTTGATGACACATGTATTCCTACAGAAAATTGTCTATCAACCATTATCTTCATAAGGATCTCCCCAATAGATATCTCTAACGTGCTAGGTTCACCCGACATTCACACTTGTAGACAAATAGATTGGGTAGGCAAATGGATAAGTGGGTTAATCCAATGGATGGAGAGGTCTATAAATCACAGTGTGATATACAATCGATTCTCTAGTAGCTTGGATAATCATGGGTGGAAAAAAATGGTCGCGACGCAAGATCCGACGGGTTAAATAAGAAAGCGTCGTAATGGATTCCTCCAACAGGCAGAAATGTGTCCACCAATGCAGATCCTTCTGTTATGGTGTGGTCTTAATGGTCCATTTTCTCATAGCTATGTTTTTTGTCCATTATGGAGCTCCATTCTAATAGTCGGGGTTCCTCCAACGGTCATATAGCTTCGTCATGGTGAAGTCCCATTCTACGTGGTTCTGCTATTTCGGTGAGGTTCAAGTTCTGTAGATCTTCCTCCTATGAAGTCCTTCTTATGTTCTTTGTTTCTTTGTGCAACTTATATTTCTTCTTATTAATCTTCCTAGACTTCTTTCTTGTCAGATGAGCTTCTCTAACAATTTATGGAATCCTCTTCTCATTTGTATTCTTAGTCTCTCCTAGTGAAAGGACTTCGCACTGATGATGTGATCTTACATATTTTGAGGTTAATGTACCTTATCTTACTATTTATGGGGTGGCTACACTTATTTATTGGATGGACATGTGCTTCAATCCTTCCTTCTTTCTTTCAACTTTGACAACTAATTATCTTTCCCTCTGTTGCTTTGACTTATCTTCTTGTTCTTCTACTAGTCGCTCTATTTTTCTGGTTATGAAGTCCCTTAGTTCTTGATTTTTTTGTTCTATAGCTTCCTCCTATGATTTCTTTCTGATCTGATCATTCTCATTCCAAGTATTTCCTAGCACAAGTGGAAAAGGGGTGTTGTTCTCAACAAATTTAATGACTTCAAATTCTTCTTCAGTCTATGTTTCATGAGCAATCATAGGTATATTAGTAACTCTTCCACATAGGGTTATCATATTTCCTTTAAACAAGCCTATCCTTCCCAATGAAGGTACCATAATAATATTTCCTAAAATTTCCCAAGTGCTTTCTGGCATAACATTCACGTGTGTTTCTTGATCCAATACACAATCTATGTCAAAGTCTTCTATTCTTGTAACTATGTGTTGTTTTTCTTTTAGGATCTTTGGTAAACTGATGTCTTTGTGATCATCCATTACTTCTTTTAACTGTACTAACATAGTATCTTACTCTTTCTCTTTATGATTATCCAACGTGCTCTTATCCTCTTGACTTTCTTCATAGTTTTCTTGTCTCATGTTCATCTTTTCAACTTTAGAATTCATCCTTTGGAAATCCTCAACCTCATGACCAATATCTTTACAACAAATACAAATAGGACCTATACCAAGGAATTACTTAGCAAGATGTCCCGGTCTTCTAAAATTATAACGCAGTTTCAATCCTCTCTTTCTTTTAAATGATCCCCAACCTTTCCTTTACTACGCACTGAGATCACAGTGTTGGACCTACATTCTGCAAACATTCTATCTAGGTTCCTGCATCCACTTATTAGTCCAAAAAATATTTCTATGCATAGGAATAATGTATCTTTATCTATTCAGATCAATTATTTATTCTAATTGTTCCCTACCATTCAGACTAGGACATAATCGATCAAACATACCTATATTCATGCTTTCGAAGAAAAAAATTCCACTTATCTTACACTTACCAGAGTACAAAGCTTTAAGATATTACTTATTTTCTTTACATCAAGTTTCTTTCTTAGCACAAAGCTTCTCAAGTCAAGTATAATACTACACACTACAACAATAGATATCTGCACAAAGATTTCTCTTTTTTTTAGTTCCCAACAATCACAGTTTTAGGTCCTAGCAACGGAACAATTTGTTGGCACAGGGGCAGACTGAGGGTTCAACACTTCAACAACGTACCAACAAAACCCTGATTATCGACACTTTCAGAAACACCTATGAAGCAGATGCAATCTAACGTGAGGTAGTGGTAGGGGGGGTTACAAGACTCAAGTTTCTGTAACCATGATGGAAACAGATATGTGATTACAACACTTAGCAGAGCACTTTAGAAAACAATATGAACTAGTTCATGAGTCTCTTTCACATCACACACTAAACCATTATTATAGAACAACACAGTAACAATAAATATCAAGCACTTTCAATCACTTATCACATAGCATTAGCTCAGATATATAATATATTTATCTTTAATACCATTAAGCACTAAGAAACAACATCAGATAACAACAACACTAAGTATATAAACAACATAATTCACATCGCACAAAGCTCATCAAGACACAGGATATACGTGGTTCACCCCAGTGTCAGGCTACATCCAAGAACTTCTTATTCTTCTTTATTAGTCTTCAATCTTCTTACATTCAGTCTCTCCTGTGCACAAAGCCACAGATCTAAAATCCATCCAGGAAAATATATTTTCATGCTGCACACTAGATCCTCCTTCCCAGAAGTAGGCCAAGGAACAGAGACAACTCCTTATTAGCACAGAGTGTTACTTTGAATAGCTTGTTTGCACAAAGAAACTTACAACATATTGTGCACATAGCCAACCTGACTTCTTACATAACTTAGCTACTTATTTAAACATTTACAAACAAGCCTAATCATGGCTAAACCCATGGGCCGAAATCCCATAACCCATTACATAAACCCTATTAAACCCTTTGTTGTGTCCACAAGCCCGCAAAACAAGTGCGATCACATGATCTCAGCTCCACCTCGACACTGCATCTTTGACCGGCCTGTCAATGTACAAAAAGTCTTCAATCATGACCAATGTTTCCTCAAAACTTGTTCGAGGGTCAACACCTTCCCTTCAAGGGAATTAACAAATAAGCACATACAAGTATTGTTGTCATTGGATCCTATGTTGTGACAGGAATTAGAATATGCCACCAAGTGTGCATTCATAGTGACAATGTTATTCCCTGAAAACCTAGGGAGATGCTTTTTGAATTTAGGAAGTGGAGGAGTAGCTGGTGCCAGGTTAAGAGGAGAGGAAACATGCCACAATGTGGTTTTAGCATCTTCTTCAAAATAAAAAAGACCATACTTTTTAATGACTTTGGTGGGGTTTGTGGTAGATTGGACAGGGACTTGGTGACTATACAAGCTACCAATCACTAACAAAGCTAAAGATTGAGATGAAGAAGAACCTCTGATGCCACTAGAGCCACCACTAGATGTCATATTGTGGATAATAGGTAAGGGAGAGAAAGATGAACTGGATGAATCAAACAAGGTTATCCTTGGAGAACTTTTGTTAGGTTGATAACACAATGTTCCTTCTTCCTATTTCAGCAATAGGATTAATTTCAGGTGATAAACCTATTCTTATCCTAGAAACACTAGAGGATAAAGACATGAAAAGAAGATCAAATATGAAGGAAAAGGAAAGTTATGGATGATTCCTAAGTTGTCTATGCCTAGCTTCCCAACTTTCTAGGAAACTTATGTCTTGTTGAATTTCTTCCCATGAATGATTAAGCTCAGCCTGGGTATTAGCAGTATCTAAGATGGTGTTAAACAATTTTAAAGGAAATTTGGTCTGATTTTAAATATTCGGCTCAATATTAGCCTACCTTGCAACAATTACAGTCATTAAGAAATGAAACAGTCAAAGAATCAATATCAGAAAAATAGATATATGCGATGATAATCAAGCATAAAAATCAACCAGAGAGATATGGAATATCTCCCCAGTATAGTCTCCAAACAAATGTTGAGGCAAAGATATGAAATCATCTTACTCAATCATTTTCATATCTTTCTTGGATAAATCAATATAGACGAGAATATCCCCCTATGTTTATAGCCTCAAAATTGTTTCCTAATACACAAGTATTGGTTACAAGAGCTTAAGCTGATTTTCTTGTAAATAAAAAATTGTTGAAAATGTTCAATATTTATGTAATTTTATGAATATAACAGATGCAAAAGTAAATGTAGAGACAAAAGAAAAAAAATGCCAAGTCAATAATTAACATAGATGAGATAGAAAGAAATCACTTATTTCATTCCAATTAATCAAAATAATAATTCTCTTTACAAAATTCCCTTAGGAAGTTTGGACCAAAGTCAAACTTAGATGTCCCCAATGAAAACTATATAAAGGAATTATGATAGAAAGTAAAAAACTAAACTTTAAAAGCTATATCAACTTGCCACAAATTGTTTCCACTCGACTCTACACAATATCCTTTATCAGTCATGAAATTTAATTCACAAATAGACAAGTCTACACAGACTATCAAAGATAAATCAACACCTATGAAAAACAAGTTTCTAAATGATGTAATTCATCCTTGAATCTTCTTGTCTACAATAGGGCCCTGTTGTCATAAAACACAATTAGGGTTTCAATGAATTAAAGAATGAATGAAAATTGAACTATCTCAATAAAACTTAAGAGCAGACCTTAGTATGATTTCTCCTTCTATGCTCCTGGTCTGGGTGATGGAACAACAGTTAGCCACAGAGGAAACAATGATGGGTAGGGTAAAAGAATTATGCACATGGTGCATTTTACATTTGCATAGGAGAAGCAAATTTCCACTGAATAGTGACAGGTACCAAGAACACATAGAGGTATAACCTCTGTCTATTTCCTTAAGAGCCAAACCATTTGACAACAATGGCAGTGAGGATACATAACACTAAGGAAAAAATCATGTCACTCCATAACCATACAGTATATATCAACATTATTTCCACCCTAAGACCAATTCCCGAGAAACTTTGGTGCCAAGAAATTGAGCCCACGACCATGACTCTGGTACAAGAAATACACAACAACCAAATGGAAGTTTGAACACAACTGGATAGGGATACAATAATTATTGTGAGGAAGAAACCAACATTAATAAATGGATAGAAAACCCTCCACCATTAAAACATGGATCGATAATACCACATTCACTTAATATCCATAGAGACCCACCACGGGTTTAACCAACATAGCAACCAATGAATGCACAACTCAAACAAAAACCAATTCTTTTCATTGCAATCTGAATAATTACCCAGTCATTCCAGATAGAAAAATCATGCATTTACACAGTTGCAATTCTTAGCAAAACACAAGCCCAAGTAGAGATAATTTTAGGGGATACATTTTGCTCATGGGCTAATTTTCCATGGTGTTTCCAAAAAAAAGATTCTCTTTTCGAAAATTTATTTTCCCAAATTCTATATAATAAAATTATCTAACCTTAAAAATAACCCAAATTTTATCGAAGCTATATAAAATCCTTATAAATTTGAATATTTTTACAAAAATATCGTCAACATTTTATAGTTTGCATATTAAGGACTAGTAAGATTCACCAAGGTTTCTACATTTTGAGATAAATTTCCATCCTCGAAATTATCCCTAAGCCCAAGCATTACTGAGCCATTGCTTGTTCATACACATAGTGCAATTCATGTATGGGGTGAAAAAGAACCATACATGTAATAGAGAGCTTAAAAGGGCGAGTTGGTCAAGTGGTTTCTTTCCAGGCCTCAAATGTGGAGCTTAACCACCAACAAACTGAATGCAACAAAGAACGATACTAGGCTGACGATCGATGGGGGGTAGTATGGAGTGACCTAAATTTACTACACGTCTCTTCCATCTCCTATCATATTCAATTATTAAGTACAACACAACCAACATTCACCAATGCATTAAACAATTTAATGAATTTCCGAACCATTGAAATCTACAACGATATTCCTTTCCCAATGTGGCACCCAAAACATTGACATTAACCTTTTCCAAGATCTTATGACATATCATATGTATTGCAATATTATATGCACCCAAAAAAATCAAATGAAAATCTCATAGCCACTAACCAACCATAGAATAGTTAGGACTAACACTAACATCATTACCTTTCCATTTTCACATAACTTTTTGTAACAACCCTCCTATGTTAGAGACATCTACTCAGTCAACCGGTGAATTTTTTTTTGTTAAAGTGTGTGCGCGTGTGTAGAAGAAACAACCCCCTTGACTCTACGTCAACACTCGACCAACAGGATGCAAGTAAGACGAATGCAATCAAGACGACCCGACATATCATAGCGACAATAAGAAGAAAACGCCCCCGAACATGAGGCGGGCAACTAACGGTTGTAGGCAGAGACAGACACTAGGGGTTAGGCACAGTACTGTCATAGAAAGAAAGAATCTGACTGTAGAGTCACAGTAGTGGAACTGTGCCTTTAAATAGCCCGAGACTACTGATACGGCTCAGAATGTGTCGCAAGAGTGGAACTGTGCCTTTAAACAGCTCGAGACTCTTGATATGGCACTGGATTCCTTCCTCCGGATTCACACACAGACACAAATACTAAGCTACAAGAGGTGTCTATATCTCGCCCGACGTGAACGTACTACGCAATACAATACCACCCAGTACAACAAAATCAGAGACAGTCAAGAACACTACGGGAGACGCAAGTCACGACGACTCTACTAACGACCCACTCCTATTGAGACCCGAAGACAACAATCAGGATACATGCTCCCCTAATTATTATTAACCTGCGAAGACCTTATCATTATCACTTCAATTTAACGAATAATTCCCGTGCAGTTAAACATCCTCACAAACACTCCACTAAAAAAATATTACCAGGGTGATTCAACTATCATCAATAGTCTTGCAAAATAAACTATTACTAATATTGCCTTTTGAGCAAGCATTACCGTTCTATTCAGCAGTACTTAATATCGCATCTTAACAATGTTAATGTTATAGCATATGTGACACACTTACAAGACAAATAGCATTGCAATTAAACCTCGTCATTGGCATTCCATTAAACAATGTTAGCATTGCAATCTGACATCCTCATTAACATTCCCATTTAACCATTAATAACGTTCGATCACCCATCATAATTAACATGGCAAATTATAACAATAATACTAGTGCAAATTAACAATATCACCAATGCTCTTAAGCAATTTCTAGGGTTGCAATTCAAGCTTCATCATTAGCGTTCGATTTAAACTTTATCAATCCTTGCCCTTAGCAACATAAGTCATTGCGAATTGACAACGTTAATAACTAAAGTCAACAACATCATAACATTGCAAATTAAACAATTACCATTATTGTTATTTTACAATTGTTACCATGGCAATCAAGTAAATTAACCATTATATTTACCGTTGGCAAGCTATACAATTGCAATATGTAAAATGAAAGGGTTTAAATAGCATTATTTAAAAAGGAACCCTACATAAGATAATTCGYGCCACCTCTAACATATCGATATTTAAGGACAAGTGTCATCTTAATAAGTAGCTGGAAGGGTTCAGGTAGTTTTATGTTGATAAATGGASAATACCATCAACTATTTAAAAYGGMAAAATGTAMAKACAACCATACTAAAATGTCAAGTAATTTGAGGAGGACATTATTGGAAAAAGATCAAGAATAAAAAYGTTAAAATGACAATAATTAAACCAATAMTTTATTGTAATTTATACAAGTATTCCACTGCAATTTAAGSAAATGTCCCTTATATAAACAAGCACGAATTCAATATCCACGCAACTAATTGTCCATTCATATGCCGACGTCGTAATGTAAAAGGTTTAACRAGCCAAATCTGYATCCCTAGAAATAGCCGTAATTAGGGTTTGGGCGGAATATCAATACAATTATTTTAGGCCAAGAATTACTGATTCGCTAACTGTCCGAAAATAACAACACCATGAATTAAGCCAAGAATTAATGATTCGATATCTGTGCTCTCAACAGAGGGTTGGGTAAATTCGGGGTAGCCTTCAGCGTTAATGTTGGAAGCATGCCGACGAATTACAGAGGTATTAAAGTTGGCAGTAAATTAAACGCTGTTGTAGATTCCAAGAAAACGGTGACAACGTCCTGGCTAGTAATTGCCACCCTTGACTGGCGTTCCCTTGGAAGAATGCACTGGGCAGTGGACAGGCTGGGTGCACGCGGCTTAAATCATTTAAACAAACGTAAACCAATAAAAAAAAAAACAATAAAAATAATTCAGAATTTAACATATTTAACCATGCCCTCCAGCCAGGTTCAGGACTCGAACTCTATAAAATCTTAACAGTGAGTAGTTATGCAGCACACTATTCCAGGAGGTCTGCACATTTTCTAGGTCTTCTTGTACAGCATGTTGTATTCCTGAGAAACCCGTTTGGTGGATGGAAAGCATCAGTGTGAGTGCCAATGCATGGTTGAATTCAAGCACTCACTACCCCTCTATCTTACGATGGCCTCTAAGAAAAGGGCAGGTTAAGGGATTGGTAAGAGGTAGGTATGTAACGAGGATGTTCCATCAATTTGGTTCGAAAATGAGGAAGCGGCTATGTTAAGTTCAACTTCTGAGATACACCGATATTTTCTAAACTGTAATACAGAACCAACAACGAGATTTGCGGGTGACGAAGCTTAAGTAGGCACTGGTGGAGATTAATGCTTCTAACCATCCCAATGAGCCTTCCAAGGGTAGCAAACAGGTAAAGCGAAAAAGGGGATTGGCAAGAGGAGTGTTAATGCAATGTCCAGAGAACTGTTGAAGAGTTTATTTCAAGGCTTCCAAATTAAACACACAAAATCCCACCAGATCTCGTATAATATATATATCAAATTTGACACTATACAATTAAATCTACCCTAATTTTTTTTAAAACTTAATACATTTCAATTCAAACCCTAGGACGGGCCGAAGTCCTGAAGGGCCACTATCCATCTGTCTCACTACTCACTAGCATATCATCCATCATTAATACTAGGCAAGTGGAATCGGATTCGTTCCAATAAGAAACCAAAAATGTTCAAGAGCTTCGAAAGGAACCTATCATTCAATAAAAACGACGCCCCAGGTAAATAAATAAATAAAAACAAAACCCTACTGAGAGCAATTTTCCCATGGTACAAGAAATCGTAAACCCACTGGAAAAATCCACCGCGGGTAATTAAAATCAACCAGGTAAGAAGGAAACCCACCGAGATACAAAGGGCCCAATAAATATAAACTCCCAGGTATCAAATAAACCCAACTGCAAATCAAGCTCATATACAAAAAAAAATTACGCCCAAGGTAAAATGACAAGGTCAAGGAGATAATAAAATTTTCCCAATACAATAACCACGCCCAGAAATGAAAAGAATGACCCCTACACAAATATAAGATGCCCAATCACATTGTCACATGCCCACTGTAATGAAAATCGAAATCCACTTGAAAGAAAAACGCCCGATACAAAACGGAACACCCATAACCCCAACTATTACCAGCAACCCTAAACTGAACTGATTGGAGAAAAACGAAAATCTTCTGAGTTGAGGACGAGAAAAGGTCATTTACATCCATACAATCAAACCTTAGTAGCAATCATTATGCCTTCTACCTTACTAAGTTCAGGAACATACCTTTGCCTTATTTGCTTGCCGTGACGATTCCTCTCTCCTGCCACTCCTGCTCCTTCTTGCTGACCTCAATGAGCTCACTGGTACCTCCCAGCCAAACGCTAGGGGTACTTTTCTTCCCCCTCAACCCCCCGAGCCGCAAAGGGGCCACACACAACTAGAGATTCACTAGCTCCTCAGCTCGCCTCCAAGGCTGAGCTACCACTCAAATGTGCTGAGGCTTCCCCAACTCCTACCAGAAAATCAGTCAGTCTCTCTTGCTCAGCAATAGCAATCCAATCTCAGCCCCCCAAAAAAATCCCTTTCTTTTCCTCTCTCTCCTCCCTTTATCCCCTCAAACCCTAATTATCTTTTTACTTAGGTTTTCCCCCCTTTACTCTTTTTGACTTTCTTAAATATCTTTTTAGTTTAAATTGATTAAAATTTCATTTTTATTTTCCTTTTTTTCAAAAATTTAAGGGTATGAGCGCTCCTCATTTTTTTTTAAATTTGTTTATAATACAAATATAACTTTTACAATTTGTTTATAATTCACATGCTTAACTTCATTTGTTTAAAATTTGTTTATATTATAAACATACATATATTTATGTTTTTATTTTTCTATTAGGAAGCATGCATTCATTATTTAATTTACCATTAATGTATCTGTATTTTCAGGATTAAAGAGGGAGATTTAGGAGATGGCGAAACAGCATAGGGGAAAAGTAAGTGTTTTACAAAAATGAAAAAAAAGAGGATTTACGTGGAGGGATGGCGATGTGGTAAAGTGAGCTAGACAAGTATAAGGGAGATGG
>JZKD02S0461796.1:956748-1023154 GCA_000966675.3 Picea glauca | reverse complement strand
ATGGATGACAATTGTATTTTTTCTTTCACAATTATTTGAGTGTTAAAGTTAAAATAAAATAATATAATATTTTGTACAATTCAAAGTTGATGGCATTTGTATTTTTTTTTCACAAAATTTTAAGGGTTAAACTTAAATATAAGTTTTATTTTTATATTACAAATTTTGAGTGTTAACCTTAAATATAAGTTTGGACGTTTTAGAATGTATAATCTAAATGCTTTATGAAATTGGTTTTTTTTTTAGATCATTCAAAATAATGTGAAGGGATATTGGTTATTATACTTGCCGTGGTATATAGTATTGGATATGCTATTGATCCTCTATTAGCTGGGGTTTGACCAAAATAATTTTGAGCATTTTTAAAGGTATAACATTACAATTTGTTTTTTTTTTCTTTTTTAAACATTTTTCTAAATTGTGATTAGTTGTTCAAATGCATCTCTTATTGCTGCTATTGTGTAGGCTACGCAAGGATCTTCAACGTCCTTTAATGAGATGACACTTGACTTCCATATTCAACAAATGAATTTGTTATTCATCTCGATGCATGCGGTGGATTCAATACAACTATTGTTTTATTTTATTATATCTGCATAGCGGCAGTGGATTCAATACAACTATTGTTTTATTTTATTATACCTGCATAGCGACATGTATATAATGCCATGCAGCCTTGTTTTATTTTAAATAGGTTGGTAGTGAACTCTTTTGAATTAGCTTGAATACTCTTATGTGAAAATGGCTTGACGCGTCTTCTTTTAAAGCAACCCAACAATCTTTTTTTCTACATGGCCCGTAGTGCCTTCTTTTGAAACAACTTGAAGCACCTTGTATTGAAATGACCTGAAGAGCCTTCTTCGAAAGCGGGTCAATGAGAATTATTTTTGAATGGGTCAATGAAATATTCCTTTGAAATCCCTTCATGAGTCTTCTTTTAAAGTGACCAGATGAACATTGTCTTATAATGGCAATGAAGCTTTACATAGAAGTAGGTTGCGATGTGTTATTTCGAAGTGGCCCAATGGGATTTAGCTTTACATAGAAGTAGGTTGCGATGTGTTATTTCGAAGTGGCCCAATGGGATTATTTCAAAATGTTATTTTGAAATGGCTCGTTGGGCTTATTTTGAAATGGTTTGATCTCCTTGCTTCAAAAGGTTTTAATGTAAGAAGGTATCGGTGCTATGTGTGGTCTTTGAACCATGTAATAAAAACAACTTAATCAAGGAAACTAGCGGAATCTGAGTTAGTGAAAACGACAAAAATTAGTGAAAATTGCATGAAATCAATCAAAGATTAAAAAAAAAAGGCCATTTTCATAGACCCACTCAAGGGTTTTTTTCCCTCTTGACCCTTGCAACGTCCCCCATGAATTCATAAACCCTACAAAAATTTCCCAAAGTTAAAGTTGAAAAATGTTACAAATGGTTTATGATTCGATTACATTTGATTATGACAAGTAAACTCAAATATCATAAACATATAGAATTTTTGTTGTGCATATTGATTGTAGTTTAATCTAGGTATTATGTTCAATAAACAAGATATATCCACACAAGTCGGACACCTTAAGGAAACCGCTCACACAAACAAATCAAAGATCAGTGCACCAATATATTACATGGTTAAAAACTTCAAAGAGGGAAACAATCCATAGCCCCAACCAATGCAACCACTTGAGGCAATATGCTAATGCAAAAGGAAAATAATTTACATATGAGTTTCTCACAATTGATCATCAACAAATGGCCTTCTATACTCTTTAAATAGAGATCACAGACCAATCAGATGCTAAGCCAAGGATCAATAGCCATTAGTCTCAAGGAGAAGATGAACTATCGAATTACTTTATCTCTAGAACATAATTGCGACCATTAGATTAGATAATTGCAAATGCACACTAAAGAAACACACTTTATCTAAAGACACATTACACCAAGTTGATCTTAACTAACTCCTAAGTGTCTAAATATCCTAACATATTAAGGTTGCTACAATAGAGTTGTAGAGGGAATATCCTTGGTCTTGGTTGGACCAAGAAAATCACACCATAGATGATACACACACTACAAGGAAAACATCTTTTAGTAGAGATTTTTGCAAAGGTTTTTAGTGTTACAAGATTTGATAAAATTATCTAAAAAACCTCCATTATTAGTAGCGAAGGTTTAACGTGTTTTCATTATAACTAAAAAATTTAGGTAGTCAGAGGTTTTAGTGGAGATATTTCTTGTTGGTGTGCTTATAACGATAGTGCACACTGGTGCATCAATTATATATAATATGCATCGAGGCTTCATAATATCTATACTAAGCACAAGTGCATATGACATATTTTTTTAAGACTAATGCATAATTTAGATATTGAAAGCGTTGAGGTGCTTCTATCGATAATATGCATCGATGCAACACAACTTGATACACACTGGTGTGACACAACTTGATATGCACTGAGGCTTTAAAAATAAACACTACACATTGGTGCGTATTATATATATTATGAAGCTTCAATGCTTAGTTTGTATAATGAAAGCATCAATTCATATTAGATGTGTAAAATCACATGTGTGTATATTATCTTGTACACCACAAATTCTTGTAATGGTAACAATAACAATAATGGTTGTGGTAACTGTTAACATTATGGTAGCTGCGGGAGGTATTTACCTCCACGTGTAAACCTGACGAGAATAGAATATTCCAGGAAGCAAGAAGAAATCCTAATGAATTGGCTAATAACCCTAGAAGACATGTCGGCTCAAGAGGATAAATTGTATTAGGTTATTAGCCTCCAAGAGAAGAAGTCGGCCAGAAGAAATAATATATATTGAACAGACAGATACCTAGAACGAGAAGTCGACCCAGGCAGTTAGCCATAATTAGTATAAATACAGGAGGCCAGTCTTCATTCTGGCATGCATTCTCAGAACTGCATAGCAGCACTTGTGCGCACTGAAGTTGCCCAGTTTGTGCACAGGTTTGGAGGAGAGCTATCGTTGCAGCTAACCGATTATGCTTTGGATTGGACTATCTCTTGGTTAGGGTTTGGACTATCTAATCAACTCTTGTTGGTGCACTATCCTTGGGGAAAGGTGCGCTACCCTTTTTTTGGCTATCTAGCCTAGGGTTTGCTTCCAGAGTGATTCTCTGTCAAGGTTAAGGTGCTCGGAGGGTGGCTTTGGCCTATGGTTGGGTGACAATAGTGATATTGTCAACGGTAAAACAAGCACATCCATTATCGTCTAACAGGTTAGGGGCCCACACCTCCTTCATTCAGTCTAACCACCGGAAGGGAGCATAACCATAAGGATATTGAGCTCGTTGAAGAACTGCTGCTAGGGTTTCTAGCAGGAGCAGTCACCAAAGCACTGTCGCTAGGGTTACTAGCAGGTGTAGTTGCATAAACCCTAATCCTCTCGTTGATGCACCTTAAGTGAAGGGATTGACCTAATTTCTGGATAGACTAGTGCGCCCTAGCCTAACGCATCTCCTGGTACTCTTAGCAAGCCAAGAACGTCAAGTTTGAGTTTCTGGTCAAATCTAGGGTTGACCAAGTGAAAGAAGCCATGACCTACTCCATGAATTTAGAAAACAAGTTAGATGGAGCTTCTAACTTCAGAGTGTGGAAGACAAGGATTGACCTCATCCTTGCCAAGAACAAAGTGCTGGATATCGTGAAACTAGAGTTTGAAGAAGGAAAAGAGAAAGAACCGTAGAACATTGTAGCTATGGAGAAGTTTAAAGACGGTGGTATCAATGCCATGAGTATCATAGTGGACTCTATAAAAGACCACTTGATACCCTACATATCCCTCTTGACTCATGAAAGAATATGTATGATGCCCTAACAAACCTCTTTTCAGTCAAAAACATTGGACAAATAATGAGTCTAAAGAATGAGCTCCGTGACATGAAGTTAAGAGATCAACTACAAGCTATTGAAGATATCATTTCAGAGAAGGAATTGGTAAACATAGTACTCAATGGTATTCCTAAGACGTGGGATGCATTTGCCTCAAGCATGAACACAAGAAAGGAGTATCCTACATTTGAAGAACTTTGGACTTGCTATGCTCAAGAAGAATCCAGGATCAATGCAAAAGAGAAACCCCAAAAGTAGTATGATGATCAAGCCTCCACAACAAGAGTCAAGAATTTCAGGAACAAAAGGAAGTTTGGTTCAAGGAGGAAGCCAAATCAAGAGAAAGATATTTCATAAATACAATGCTTCAACTGTCGAAAGTATGGTCACTACAAGAATCATTGTCCCGAGCTAAAAAAAAGGAAGGAGAAACACGAAGCATCAATTGCCGAAGAAAAGTAACCTACAAAGAAGACTAAGTAGGATGAAAGAGACTTCTTCTTTTGAAGGTAACAATACTCTTCTTAGTACTTGTACATATCTTGTTTGCATAGACTCTGTACATATCTTGTATATCTATCTATTAGAAGACAA
The DNA here is from genome assembly GCA_000966675.3 of Picea glauca. NCBI lineage: Eukaryota > Viridiplantae > Streptophyta > Pinopsida > Pinales > Pinaceae > Picea > Picea glauca. Next base: position 1,018,696 of record JZKD02S0461796.1, on the reverse strand, counting down.
TATGTTCCAAGAAGAACTATACTTATGGAAGAACAACAAGATAAGGATTTCTATCATTATACAAGTCAGATAACACACATGAAAGGATGAAATACATCAAACAAATCATGTGGAAACTATTACAAGATAAGTCGAGATCAGAATCAATCCTTAGGAGACTTAGAAAAATCAAAGACAAAAAGAAGTCAGCAATCAAGAGGAAATTGGAAAAAGATTTGTAGCATGTTGCAGAAGGCAATAAGGATGCAGACAGAAGCGTGGACTCTCCTAGATGGAGGGAGCCGATTATATATTTCCAAAAGAAAAACATGCAGTCATACATGAAGCAAGGGTTAGGAGGGAGCTAATCCTATGATCCATTGAAGACAATGAAGTATATATCCATGGTAGCAGCCATGAAAGGCAGTACGTGTTTAGTTCGACCTCAGAGGAAGTCTTCTTTGAAGAGAAGCCTTAAAGTATCCCTAATTGTCCATCCACATCTGTGATCCTATAATGAAAGGAAGAAGTGAAATCTTTAGGGCATGGAATCTATAAGAAACTCCATGGACCCAAGAGCCAAAGAAAAACATCAGGAAGAACATGAAGATTCGAAGAAAGAAAGAGAAACCAGAACAACCAGTCACTGTATTAAGAATCACATGATCAAAACCCTGATATGAACTCAATAAAAGCAATCAAGCAGAGGAACTGAAAGTTGTGATGAAGAACAATGTATATATGCAAGCATTGCAAGGTCTAGAACTAGAGGTTCTCCCAGATGGAGGGAGAAGACTATGATGATTACTTGTTCCAATAAATCAGACATACCTTTACATGAGTCTTTATATCATCCACAATATCCATGGGTTGGAGTTCTACATCAGATGAATGCAAAGACTGTTCTCCAAAGCAATTGAACAAAGAGAGTATGAAGAGAAACCTCAAGACTTTGAAACATACCAGAAAGAGACCCGTGTATGCAGATAGAAGAAGATAACTTGGTGGAGAACCTCCAGTGCACATCAGAAGCGTGGTGAATATTTTCTATAACAAAGATATTGTGTCAAGATGATTACTTAGAAGATCAGATCTCATGATGACAGAAGAAGTGCCACATGGATATGTTCCAATTTTCCAACAATGATATACTTTATTGATCAGAGCTAAATGAAGCCTTCAGAGAAAACCAGTATTCCAGACCGAAGTACATTTGAAATCAAGAATTACATTATCTGTGATGAAGTCTAGAAAGGAGAAAGTGGTTCTCCAATACATGTCTCCACAAATGAGCAGATAAGCAAACATTTTTGGTAAATCTTCTGTCCAAGATGAAAGAGTTTGCATACTCAAGCTGGAGCTCATGGAGACGACTTCCTTATTGAAAAAGGAAGAGATGAATCCCAGGTTGGGAGGGAGGACTGATGTATTATTGATTGATGGACAATCATTTTTCAGTTCGAAAAATGGTCCAGGATGAGCAGATTCTTTCCAATTCGGAAAGTGGATTGAGATTTCTGACGGACAGACATTTTCCAGTTCGGAAAATGGTCCAGATTGTTGATGTACCATAGACAACGACTTCCCATTGTGGTTAACATGGGAAGTGGTCTAGGGAAGTCACTCTTTTTGAGGGTTACTCAAGAAGAATGGCCGCCTCGTCAGACAACGATTTCCCATTGTGGTTAACATGGGGAATGGTCCGTTTTGGAGGTTGGCGCAGGACAATCATTTCCTTTGGAAATGGTCCGGACAATCATTCCTTAGGGCAGACTCATTCTCTCCAGGTTTCACTTTGTTTAGTGTTGGAGGAATGGCCCATGGACCAGGTTCAACAATTAGGGATAGACATTCCTTAGGGCAGACTCATTCTCTCCAGGTTACACTTTGTTTAGCGTCGGAGGAATGGCCCACGGTGGGGAATGGTCCAGGCTCAAGAAAATCAGGACAATTATTCTTCCTTGCTTGAGAAGAATAGTCCAAATAGCTCATCATTGATGTTTGACCTTCTGAGGGCAGATGCTCTTCCAAGATCTCACAGATGTGAGTGGAAGAATGACCTAGATGATTCAATTTATATCATAACATTATTTCTGTGCAGGTTGATATCAGATGATTGTTATGAAGACTGTATGTCTCTAGACAATAGATGTATACTACTGTGGTGGATGTGTTCCACTGTTTGTGACTATACGTCACTAATCAAGTACCTGTGTGCTACTTGGTGTGGTAGTGTACCATTGGATTGTAGTTGTGTACTACTATGGATAGACATAGTTGTGGTCTATTGAATGATATTGTTCTGATTGCCTTGAAGACTATTAGCAGCATTGAAAATGATTATCAACTAGATGGATGATCAATGGACAAAGATTTCCCAAATGAAAAATGGTTCAGGTCATTTATTCTTCTAGGACATATGTACGGATTAGAAGAATGGCTCTTGTGTCACTCTATGGTGTGAGTGACTTATCCAACATCATGACTAATTACTCAGATGGAGTATGGTTTCAAGAGATGATGCAACTGATGACACTGATGGTGATGATGGTGCTCATGATCTAGTCATGAGATAGTCTATGTTGATGCTACTGGGTAAATGGTATGTTTGTTCTCAAGACCATTACCTGTAATACCTCCCTAGCTAGGAGGGAGTGTTAACATTATGGTATCTACGGGAGGTATTTACCTCCATGTGTAAACTTGACGAGAATAGAATATTCTGGGAAGCAAGAAGAAACCCTAATGAATTGATTAATAACCCTAGAAGACATGTCGACTCAAGAGGATAAATTGTATTAGGTTATTAGCCTCCAAAAGAAGAAGTCAGCTAGAAGAAATAATATATATTGAATAGATAGATGCCTAGAATGAGAAGTCGGCCCAGGCAGTTAGCTGGAATTAGTATAAATACATGAGGCCAATCTTCATTCTAGCAGGCATTCTCAGAACTGCAGAGAAACACTTGTGCGCACTGAAGTTGCCTAGTTTTTGCGCAAGTTTGGAGGAGAGCTACCGTTGCAGCAGCTGCAGCTAGCAGATTACGCTTTGGCTTGGACTATCTCTTGGTTAGGGTTTGGACTATCTGATCAGCTCTTGTTGGTGCACTATCCTTGGGGAAAGGTGCGCTACCCTTTGTTTGGCTATCTAGCCTAGGGTTTGCTTCCGGAGTGATTATCTGTCAAGGTTAAGGTGCTCGGAGGGTGGCTTCGGCCTATGGTTGGGTGAGAATAGTGATATTGTCAATGGTAAAATGAGCACATCCATTATATTCTAATAGTAACAATATCATTGAAGGAAGTGGTTCTTTTGTTGTCATTAGAAGCATCGATATTTATATTACATTTATTTGCACCAATGATTAATACTCATTTAAATGCATCGACACATAATTAGATATGAACCACACCCCGGAGTTCAAATTAATACAATGTAGCGATATGTTTTTGTGCTAAATTTTTTGACGTTGTGAGTATGCACATGCAACTACTTTTTTAACAAAAAATTCAATTAATCATCATAAAATAAAATATTTTTATAATAATATTGATTTATATATTTTAACTATTGCATTTGAATATAATATTTACATTAATGTGTTGTGTCATTTCAACAAATATATCAATTGATTACACCTTTGTTCAATGTAACAATGTAAATCATCCATATATTTAATCAACAATGTAACATTTTACTACACTAGACAATACAACAACATAAGAAATTCACTTTATTATATATGGATAAGAGACCCTTCGTTGTACAAAATGAGACAACATAAAGGTCCATGATATTCAAAATGTCAATAAATAATTGTTACAATTATTGGTAACATGTCATCATCCAATTGGAACAATATGTCCACATTAAATAAGAAGTATGATTTTTACAGACAAACATTTCAAATATGAAACTTGCAACATTTAATTCAGATGATCATTGTTCATCACTTGAACTATTGTCATTACTTGAGCTACTTGCATGCCTCGTTTCTTCGTCACTTGCATGAGATAATACTTGGGTTATTTGGAATGTTTTGTTGGTTGGATTGATTTTGACACTGCACCTCTTCACGTTCCATCCACAAACATAGAAATAAAGTGTGATGAATATATCTACATTTATATTATAATTTACATGATTACATAAATAAAAAAGCGTACCATAGCAATGGGTTTTTCATAAACAAGACACAGTCTTTCAAAACCATGTTTCATGCCATTTCTCAAGATATATTTTGTTGGCACCTCTCTTACTTTGTTTCCTACGAGCTTTATATGCCATGACAAAGCATAGATATAATTAAAGGTTTCTTGTCATTCACACACTCTCATTCATCTAAAGGGTCTCCTTCACCTCTATTATATATGAGAGATTAAAAGGAGAACAATTACCATAATGCATGCGTGATAAACCCTTTTTACAATATAGAGAGTTATTGAAGAATAACATTTCAAAATGCCATAGACATGTAATATAAGACCACTAGGAAATCATTAACAAATTCTAACATTCCCCCTTAATGATGACTATAGGGATAGAATCACAATTGGAGTTGTGTTACATGCCAATATGAGATCTCACCAATCTAATGATGCCTCATTGTGTGTACAAATCCCTCTCGATGATAGACTATACAACGTAAAATGTGGCTAATGCCTCATTTTTTGTACAAATGCCTCATGATGATAGGCTATACAATGGTAAATGTGGCCACTAGAAAAGCATTACATGATGGTTGTAATTTGAATATGAAGATGGCATTACGTTACATTCCCCCTCAATGGAAACTTCAAATATCTTGGATAAGTGGAAAAGATAGCTTCAAACTTTTTTGCTATCAGAGATAAACTGTTGAGTGGAACAATGTAGAAAACCATCCATAAGTTGCAACTAGATCCTCAATAAGGTGTAAGGAGAAGACACTTGCTATCATCAAGAACCGATGCAACATGACTAACAACCAAGTTCTCAATAAGGTGCAAGGAGAAGACACTTGCTACTGTCAAGAACCAATGCAACGACCAACAATAACAACATTGATATGCTAATGATGAAGTGTTGAGCAACTAGAAAATAGAGTAATAATTTGCAGAACCAAATTGTCTCCAAACTCTTCACACAAACTGTTGAGGAACATGTGAAGCAAACATAGAGCTAACTTAAAGAAGAACCCTCCAAGAGAAAAGGCACATATAATCATGAAAAGCACACAATGTGTCATATAAAAATTTCTCCAAGAAGTCATGAATGGTAGCAGAAGATGAAGCTGAATGTGATTCAATAGGCTAAAAGTGTCGATGATCAACTGAACTGCTTCAATCAGGAACTTGAAAATGATCTCACAATGATCATCAATCTCAATCAAGTGCTCAATCCCGTGCTACCTGCAATGTAAAATGATCTCCCATCACAAATACATAGTGCCAAGCAAAGAACCAAATTTATTCTATCGAGAAATTGTTTTAGATATAGTGGTAAACCTCAGCGTGCTTCTGCAAACAATGATCCAATACTTTGGGTGCACAACAATACAAGGGCCAAGGCTACACTATGGATCTGAGTGTATGGAGGTTGATGTAAAAGTAGATAAAAAATCTACTTGCGATGGCACCTTTAAACAAGAAGTTAACCAAAGAGATGATCCATGAGTACGAGATCTCAAATAAGCAAAGCAAAACCCTTGCTGCAAAAGAACTAATTTTAGATTAGAATGGAAAGGTTGTATATTTTCAACAAACCCTCATTACATAGAACAAAATTGTTGTAAGAAAAGTCGTGGTGTGGACGTGTAGTGAAAAACCTCGACTCACTGCTAAAACCTTCATATGGTTGCAAGAAGGTTAGATCAACCTCTAAACAGTGAGATCGACCTCCCAACATGAAAAACACTACAAAAATTGGATGGATCAACCTACCAACAAGAAAAACACTACAACTTGGATGAATCGGCCTCTAAACAGTGAGATAGGCCTTGAAACAAGCAAATCGCCTTATCGGAGCATGACCGTGGTTGTACGATGGTTCAAAGGGAAAATAGACCTACAAAATAATTTAGATTTAAGGAAAGAACAACCGTACGTAGCAAAGAAACCTCATATCTGCACCTAGAAACCCTCCAATACGTAAATCAACCTCCAAAGAGAGAGATCAAACCCTTAATCAACCAATCGACCTTGTGAACAAGCGAGTTGTTGCAAAAATTGCATTTTTATAGCTCGGATAGAAGATAGAAGGGAGGGACCATCCAGGTAAACCCTCGAACAATTGAGAAATTTTCCCTTACTGAAAAAAATCGGACGGTAAAAGAATCAGATCTGAGGAAAAACGACGTCCAACAACAAGTCACCCCTCAATAAGAAAGAGCATGACCATCCATAAAAAGTGCATCCATATGATCCATATGGGTTGTGGAGAGGTGAGGGAGAGGCTGGTTGACTAAGAAATGAAACACCACACCCAAAAAAAAAGTTCATTCAAAACGGTTTCCTAGATCAAAAGTTACCAGCTTCAGAGGAAAGGGTTGGGCTCAGTAAAAAAAACCAGTCAGGTAAAAAATTAGGCTTGGTAAACCACCAAACCTAAAATTTGGCCCAAAAACTTTAGGTCATTGAAAAAATTAATTTTCCTAGGCTAGGATTCACAAACAAATTCAGATCTGGGTAAACAAAAGTCAATTTTGACAAATTTTTGTGCTCCATAGACAATGGTGAGGTCTGATTTGTATAAAAATGCTTAGAAAAGGCGATATCTACTTGGATTCAAAAAAATTAAAGTGGTCGTCCTGATAAAAGAGCACATGTATAAGAGAAGGGGGCTCAAACAAACAGATCTACTGAACTTAGATGCAAAAAAAAAAAAAAAATGTGCAAGGAGAAAGAGCTCGATAATTGACTCTATTACCATGCTAGATCCAAAAAATATGCATAAACATACAATGAAATCTAACCGGTCTAAACTCGTATACCAAGCATCAATAGATTTAGTAAATCAAAGAGATAAGAGACAAGAGAGACAAGATTTACATGGTAAAACCCCAATGTGAGGAAACATCCATGGAAGTTTGTCTTTGTATTCCTTAAGAAAACTCCGATCTTACAAGAGAGGGCATCCCCATATGGATGATCTGGTCTAGGGACCCATAGGGTCCAGAGTAAAGATCAATATCGTAAACCATTTACTCTCTCACACACTCTCACTCATCTAAAGGGCCTCCTTAACCTCTATTATATATGAGAGAGTGAAAGGAGAACAATTCCCATAATACATGTGGGATAAATCATTTTTACAATACAAAGAATTATTGAAGAATAACATTGCAAAATGCCATAGTGATGTAATCTAAGACCACTAGGAAATCATTAACACAGTCTAACAGTCTTGATGCAATGTTGAGTAGAGTTATGAGATTAACTTTAGTAAGAGCACGACTTATAGTTCTGGTTTTGGATGGGGTTGATTATGTATGTACAAAGTCTAATTTCTTAAATTTTTCATTTCAACATAGCTCTACACCTTCACAACTAAACGGGCCTAACTAAATTTGTAGTGTTCAACTATAAGTTTTTGGTTTGATTATTAGAGTGCACACCCATAGTCCATTCCCCACTAAAAATTGACATGTCATAAACCTATTTTCAATGCACTACAATTTTCACACTATGGAAAAATTGAGTACATTTAGCAAAGAAAGGCTACAACCTCTCCTTTTTAAGGAGAAACGAGGCGACTCTTTAAAAAAAAATGAGATTCAATACTATGATAGTAGACAATTAGTGCTAAATATCTTCATTAACCAAGCTATTATGTAATCACAAGATTATGACATTGGATGATATAAGTTTTAATTTTTTTATATATATATCCAGATAGATGTTATATGTACGTAATGAGCATAGATATGTACATAGAAAACATAGAATTTTTGGATTATGTTTTTCCATTATATAACACATGGACATGAGTTTGTGGATTATATTTTTGTACATTATATTACAACAACATCAAAGACATTAAAGGAATAATAATCATCTATGGAAGTGACTCATATGAAAATTTCCTAAAACCAAAACCAAATAGAGGAAGGGCACCCTTCTTTATTGGAGTATTGTTACAATTTTTTGTGCATTATATGCTTATATGAAAACCTTTTGATTTGTTCTAGAACACTTATCCAAAGGACAAATTTGGAAATTGTCATGGAATTTCATATGGCCTCACATGCAATGCAATTGAAATCATACTTTGAAACACAAAACTTGAGACTAGAAACCACACCTTGGCGTTGTTGATGAGAAACCCTTATATATTAATATTGCACACACTCAATTACATATACAGAGAGATATCAAAAAGGAAAAATGTGAGTGACCTATTATTCTAATATATTTAGAGCCCAACATAAATAGTAGTAAGACTACCTATATTTACATTTTGTGATCAAGAGCACAACAAAGAAAAAGACTTGGTTGGATATTGGAAATCATTCCATCGTCCTTCCATGTCTATGGATGTTTGACTAATTATTAATAGACAAACTAAGTACATGAGATCTAAGAGAGAAAGATTTGATGTCTTTATTCCACTTTCTGCTCGCTATATAATTCTTTGCTTTTTTTTTAGAAAGACAAGTACTCAACTTGATTTTCCATTTGTTCATGAAAGGAGTTTCTCTGTGCATATTTGAGAATGGTATTATCTGCTCCAATGAAATAGGTTGAACTACAGACTGCTAATCAAAGTACACATAACACATCATCAACATGCATTTCATGACCTAATTATGATGAGAGAAGTCAGTCGAATTAACCATATCAATGAGAGTGATATTGAGAATGGTTTATAATAAAATATGTGTCATTGTGCTAGCAAATAATTCAGTAATTCTAGAATCCATGATCGGAGCATGCATCAATGCATTGAAATGCAAGCATTTTAGTAAAGTAGTTTAATATAATAATAGTAGATTAATGTATTATGTCCTTTTACATGCAAATTACTGGATTTTTTTGTTTGTTTGTCTTGGACACATTAATGCATTAATGTTAAATATGGAAACCTTTGTTATACAATTGTATGAGGAATATAACTCAATATAGGACAAAGAAGATAACCCGATTTGGAGATCCAAAGAATTGGGTACTTACCAAATTAATATGCAAAAGTCGTCAAATGAAAGATGGATTGGATGTTGAGGCCCTCCTTGTGAAACTCCTCGTGTGTTGAGAATAAGTATCGCTATTGCAAATTTTGTGGAAGGAAAAGAAACAAATAAGAAATTGTATTTGGAAATGATAAAGCCTCTAATTTTGACACTAATAGATGGAGACCGCGGTGGTATGTTCTCACATAGGTCGCTTGATGTTGAGTAAACTAGGAAGAATCAAAATGAATAAGAATACGAGAGGCAATTTTTGGCTCAACCTCCATTATCATGGTCCTTAAGTAGGGGAAACATCATTCCTTATAACCCCCAATTCCATGAAGCATGGGATAAAAAGCTACCATAAAAATCATCATTCCAAAAAATATGGGAGAATGGAAAACTCAAACAAATTGAATGTAACACCCCATTTTCCCCAAAATGTAAATAAACATCTAAATGTCGCCATCAGTCATGGATAGCATGTTTAATGTTTTGTACCTTGATGAACAATTAAAATGATAAAATGCATTTTGATGATAATTAAAAGAAATTGTTGATGGGTGAAGCACTTACACACAAAATGATGCCATGAGAGGGAATGGTGGGGGGGAAGCTAACTGGTTGAGACGACCCTTTCCAGGCAGAACCTTGTTGAATTTAAAATATTCAAACCCATAATTGTCCTCTCTCCCAGAAGATTTATTTACCAATCAAGCCAGTGTTTGGGTGGTCCTCTTCGAAAATCAATGAGAGAATGGGCAGAGTACCCATCTGGAAGTTTTTGATCTAAGTCATGAATTTGGGGGATTTGACCACAAAATCTTGCTACAGAAGGAAATAAAATGAGGAAAATCATGGACAGAGGAGAGAGGACATAGATGGTTGGGTTTGGGACCAAATTTTAGTGGAGAAGAGTGTGTGAAACTCCTCTATTTCTTAACAAACAGAGGGAAGTCAAGTTCTCTGTGTTTTGGGTAAGAAAATAGCAAATACATTCTCTAAACCAAGGTGATAAACGAGGTTGTGAAATTTAGGTATTTAGTTGTCTAAGCTAACTGTTGTGACTTCCTAAGCTAAGAGCAGACCCCCTTGCTTGGTGGAATATGAGATATAACTTGCTAAATTTTGCTGGGGGAGGAGAGTGGTCTTCATCTTTTTTTACCTCTGTTAATGAGTGAGGATTTCCCTTTTGGCATCATATTTTGGCTAGGGGGTGGCCAGCTGAAAGGATAGACAAAATAAAACTGTGCCTATGGTTGGGTGTGTTATCCCCATTTTGTGGATAACTAAGGAGATTATATCTAGAGGCCCTCAGGTTGCATATATAAAGAGTCGAGAGACTACATGACCACTAGTATCCTTTTGCATAGATGGAGACCCTCCTCACCACCACGAATGGTCATAGATTTCTAGATGGAATACACCACATCAGTTGGCTTCCAAAAGGTATTGGGCCTTGCTCCATTAGGTACAAGTCAGTATTATGGTAAGCATCATTTCAATATTTAATGCATTTGAGTGTGTTATATCTTAGATTGCTCTAGTTTTTATGATATATGCTTGAACATTATGCCTTTCGCCCTGCTTCACCTTGGTGGTTGACATTGTGCCCTAGTAAGTGGTCTTAGGGATGGGTTTTCTACTAGGAACTCCCTTGAAGATCCATCGTACCGTTCCTGACCATACTTACCACTTTCCATCACTATTCCCCCCCATTTCCTTATCTCTTGGGATTTTAGGGTGTATTGACCCAAGAAGGGGTTGTCTCTCATTCTATGGGAAGAAGGGGTTGAAGGCCCAAAGGGATCGATGTTGGGTAAAAGGTAAAAGCCTATGTATGAACCTTCTAGATGATTTTCCCAAGGATCACCCAAGAAAGAAATGAAACACTTATCTTTGAGTAAAAGGGGACCCACAATGAAATATGATTAAAATGCTTAAAAGGGTAGTTGAAGGATAGCAGGTCTCATCTCGATCTGACCTATCATGTTCATGAATATCTAGTGGTATGACATTACCATCATATGGTCACCAAGCTAGTGTAATGGCTCTTAGTTGCATGATTGAGAGAAAGGGGGTCTCATCACGAGGCAACCTTCTCATTGCCACTAAGTGTTTGTGGGTGGCATTTCCATTATCTGGACACCATGCCAAGGCATTGTCCTTCAACCTTTCCTTAAAATTATGAAAGAATGGCAAATAATGGGCTTGGAAAAAGTGCATTGTGGATGAAGGTACCACACACCCTCTAGAGAGGCACCCATGAATGAGACATTACGACCTCTTGTATGTCATGAGCCCTATGCCCATTGAGTCTTGACCCCAAACACCTCACCCACTTTACATGGTTTAGAGAGGGATCTATTGGAAACTTTCCTTTACCTAGGGAAATATATACCCAATAGGACACCTAATCAACCCTCTTATATTCAAGCTTGACAAGTCCCATAATGTCTTTGAGCAATTAATTGTTTGATATAGTGATCTTTGATGCATATGCTTAGGTGGCTCATTTGTTGATTGGATTCACTTATCATGATGTTATGACTTAAGATCTTTGGAGGGCATGATTATTTGTCTTTGCAAGACCTAGTTGGTGGACAGTTTTGGAAGAACAATCCTAGCTAGGGCTTCCATGGGGCTTGAAGCCCACAGATGGATGCCGAGGGGCTAGATGCCAGAGGAGAAAGATCAAACTTGAAAGGACTTAAAGATGACTTGGACGGTGTATCCTAGTCTCCACATGCCAAATGTTTTTCCTAGGAGAGGCAATGCATCACATCAAGAGGCATGGCATCACTTAGGGGGGTTAGGGCTTGGTGGTGAGGTGACATGCATTGACACAAGGATGTTTTGGAAGAATCATGAAGGAAGTGGTCTTAATGCTTGATATGTGGCTTTGGGAAGCCTCTCCACTCTCCTCCATCACCAACAACCTCCTCTTAGTGCCAAAACGTCCCCTAAAGGGGTGACATCCTTATGAATTATGGTTTTTCTTATGTGCAACAATGAATTTTTAATGAGTTGTTTAATATTACCTTGTTAAGGGGTAAAGATTAGGTTTGTTGACCCCTATTCTTGTGGTTTACCCCTAAATATGTGGATAAGCCACCTTGGTGACATTTTATATAAATAAGAGATCATAAGATCTCATTTTAACATAACTCTCCCTCTTGTGAGAAGACTTGGTCTGAAATTTTCGCTATCTTTGGAAAATGGTGCCTCTTGTGCTATTGTTTATGGTTATCTCTTGATGTAAGGTTGATGGAAGTGATACCCTAGCCTTGGAAGGCTTATCTCTTGCTATTGTGGTGGATTATCTTGCATTTTCCCTTGAATTGGTATGGTCTTTACTTTCATGGTATCATTTGTTTCATGTCAAGGTTATTGTGCTAGGAGCTAGGTGGGAAGTGTTATCACACTAAATTGCCTTGGGTCTTTTAGTTTGTTTTTACCTGTTTTAAAGCCTTAGATTTTAAAATAATTTTTTCATCCCTTTAAAGTTATGTTTGTTAGGACCCCTTGGATGACTAAACTTTTGAGTCATAGCTCATGTTTTGATCCTCAATTTGATTTTTGATCCTTGAACCCTTTTAGCTCATGGTTTATTATTTTTGATCCCTTTCATGATTTTTCCCTAGGTCGATACCTCCCATGATCAGGCTGATGTGACACACCTCTCTCCTCACTCATGACCCCACAAGCATGCCTCATTGTCCTCGCTTACCTATCTAATCATATTTTTGAATTGGAAGCGCTGCCTACTCATCAAGCAGTTCCGTAGCACCTGTCATGTTTATCATACCGCCATACAAGTCATGATTGCCACGATCGATAACATATCCCTTGTTTTCAGTGCCAAAATTCAGTTAAAGTGCCTTCAAAAGATTTTGCATTTATGTTCCTTGATAACAATTTCTAATTTTGAAAACTCAACAGTGCTGCGCTGCGTGAATTCTCCAGTTCTTATCAGGCGATTGCATGTCAGCTAGATCTTACTACTGTGCGAGATTCCAGGGCTGAAGTTTCCTCATTTTCATCCTATGATTGCATTGAAGAGCTAAACAAGTGTCTACTATGCAGGTATCCACTGTTACCTCCTCTACGTATTAATCCTCATAGGAAATTTGTGATCGGGTTTTTGTTTTGCTAAGTTTGCACAATGGTAAAAGATTCATCTTTGTATGATAGCCTCATCTCCTCTCTTTTTCATACCTGTAAACCTCATGGCCCATATATGAGTCAGATTTTTGTTGTCTGCCTTAGCCCTTGAAGTTGCAAGCTTTAGACTAGTCTATCCTCTGCGTATGCGTTGCGCTACCCAGAGGTGTTACTTAACCTCTTGCTGCTTCCCCTGACTCCTTTCATCTCGAAATTAAACGTTTTACTCAGTTGCATAGGGTCAGCCTTGCATATTTGAAACCCCATTCAAAGTCTCCTTAGCATTACCAAACATTTTAAGAACCCTCATTCTGAGTCATGGAGACCCCTAAATCGAAGAAGGCACATAAAGGAGGCAAGATAGTTAGGACAAAACCAGTGGACATGCTTCCTTTTAATACAAAACCCATGGCAAGAGAGGCCTTTCAAAGAGTAGGGTGACTTTTCTTCTGTCAGAACATGCAGAGAGGCCATCCAGAGGTAGCAAGACAGTTTGCATTGCAGTTTGATGGTAAGAAAACTAAGGTTGGGGATTTGGAGTTTGAAGTGACTAAAGCCTCCATCTCAGCTGCAACAGGGATCCCCATTATAGGTGAAAGGTGGTTCAAAGCCATGGATTTGAGTTCAACTTATGCAAAAGATCTCTTCAAACGTGAATATCAAGCCAATGATCTATCCAAAAGTATGCCAAGGAGCCAATTGATTGAACAATTTAACAGACTACTGAAGATCATACAAAGATATTTTACTTGTGAAGGGAGATTCAACACATTATACCAGTACCATATAAGATTGTTGCTACATTTTACTGGTAAGGTTGAGATGAATATTCCTTATTACTTGTTGAGGAGTATAGGTAAGATGTCAGACAAGATGCAGGCCAAATCTAAAGATGTGGATTCTATCCTTTTCCACTATGGATTAATCAGAATGCTAGTATTTGAGAAATTGGGCAAGAGAGATATTTCATGGGAGCATTTTGTGGTTACCTCTCATTTTAAGTTGGATTTATCACCCACTCCTCAATCACAGAGGGCAAGTTCTTTGTCACCTACCAGTGCTACCAAAGCAGGGACCAGTAGGAAGAGAAAGGGCAGAGCCCCTGTTCAAGTGTCAAAGGTCAACAAGCAGGTCATTGAAGCTGAGGAGGAAGTCTGTCCTTCTCCACACAAAGATTTTTCACCACCTCCTCCACCAGGGTTAGAAGAGGTGCTTCCTTCTACCAAAGCTACATCTAAGAGAGGGAAGAAGATTCTCTTTTCCCCTTCTCCTCCAACAATCACATTCAAAGGTAAAAGACCTTTCAAAAGGTCATCAATTCCTAAGGAGGATTATAGAGAGCATTCCTTACCAGAGATCCCTATTCAAAAGAAGAAGGGGAAGAATATTGAAAAGCCTCTAGAGGAGAAATTAGAAACCCTTGTACATAAGAAGAAGGGTGAAGGTGCTAAATGACCTTTGGAGAAGAGAGATGAGACCTCTGAGAAAGGCATTGAGAAGCTTGTCGAAAGAAAGCAAGAATCCCTTCTACATAAACGTAAAGGTACTAAAATACCTTTGGAGAGAAAAGAGGAAACCCCTGTGAAACACTTCGAGGAGCCTGTGGTAAGAAATGAAGAAACCACTATGCAGAGAAAGAAGGGTAAAAGTAAGGCCACTGAGAAACTTGATGAGGTGGACAAAACACTTCCCATGCAGAAGGAAGAGGAGTCTGGGGAAAAACCTATTAAGATTGAGCATGCCACTGTCCCTCCTGATAGTCAGACCTACAAAAGGCTTATCAAGAAACTTAAAGATGCAAGGAAAGAAATAGCTCGTCTTAAAGCATAAGACAAGGTCCACTTGGCTCAAATGAAAGAGATCATGGCTGGCTACAATCATACCCTTGAATTGGCAAGGTTTGCAGCGAGAAAGGCTCTGCCCCTTCATAAACAGCTGAAGAATCTTTATAGACAGAACATAGGCTTTCAGTCTCAGAACATGAAGTTAAAGGCAGAGCTAAAACACTTTCAAGATGAGGTAGCCCAAAGGAAATTACTTGTGTTGGTTGAAGCTGCCATTGAGGATGATAAACCAACAACTAAGGAGAGCATAGCTACACAGAAGAAGTCAGTCAATGCTAGGAAAAAGAAGTCTGCTATGCCAATTGAATATCCTCTTTCTACCAGAAAGAGTGCGAGGCTAAGTGTTAAAATGACAAAAAGCTGGTAATGGTAAGCCCGATTTTTGAGAATTGTTCCTTTTTGGGAGGGTTAACTGATATGCACATACTAGCTGTGCCATCTATACAAGCTTCTATGCATTTAGCTATATGGATTTTGAGTTTTGCTAAGTGATAGCTTCACCCAGTGGTAAAAGGCATTACCTATGGTACGGTCAAGGCACCCAAGTAAAAAGGTTTTGTCATCATGAAAGGACACACACCGCTCTGTACATATTCAAGATTGAAAGGCACTGCATTTTGGCAATGCTACCCAAACCTGTAACAGACACAGTGTAAGTGACGCTACGTAATATTTGGCAGGGAGTAGGTTTACACACAGACACAACACACGGGCACTACCCAATATTTCAACAGAGGACCAATGTTGGAGCATGTTTGCAGCACCGTGGTGCTACCTACAGGCACTACCTTCTCTCCTTGTTTCATTTTACAGTGTGCTACCCAGAGTTGCTACCCAAGGAAATTGCCAGCAAACACCAGGAATCTAGGAGGACTAGGCCAACAACTTTTTGGATAAGTTGATGATGGAGAAAGTTACAGAAGTAGCAGTTGGCATTTTGAAGACAACTACATGCTCCAAAGGGACACATGGAAAAACATGAGTTGAGAAGCAAAACATGATCAAAGCAGTTAGAAGCATGATTGGATTAGTCACCAACATTTCCCCTATTTTATAGCATACGCTGCTATTCTAGTTGTTAGAACAAATAAATGTTTGGATATTTTCAAGGGAAACATGCCAGCTCGTACCTCCAGTTGTTGCCTCCCTTTCTTGTTATATATAGATAGATCAATTGCTTTAGTAGGTAGGGATGGTTGAGCAAGGCTCCCTTTTACTTGTAATATTTTGATGAAGTGACTATGATCTAGTGATGTACTAGATTTAAGACTTTTTGGCTAATAGAAATCAACTTCTCTTTCAGTCTATTTGTTTCTGATGCTAAATGTTCATGCTTTGAATGATTCACATGAATTATTGTGGTGATGTTATGGTGGATGTTTGATCATTATATTATCATATGTTTATTTAGCTTCTTTAGTTTCTGATGTCAAGAAGATCTTGTGATTATAAACTTTCTTCCTTAGACTTTTGTAGACCTGATGTTTGCAACAGTCCCCACACTCCTCTCACTCAAGTCTTACCTCTATTCATACTTACTCCAAAACTACTGATATAAGTTAGCCAAGACCTTAATTAATGGTGCATGCTAGCCCTGTTGTCTGAGTTAGAACATTACCATTTGAGTCCTTTTCCATTTGACCCTTTAAAACACTCTTTCTTTCACATATAACTTGATGGGTACTGGGATTTCCTTCCATGCAATCTGAAGGTGACTCCTAGTGCTAACATGAAGTATAAGGGCATACATCCCCACCATATCCTTCATCATTTTATGCTTCATATTATTGGTTAAACAAGGTTTCACTAAGAGAAGTATAAGGGCATACACCCTCTTAGCTTAAACCCTAGCAGGGGAAACTTTCCTTGGGGAGTAAGAGGGTTTACACCCCCACGGAGGAAGCTTCTCTAAGGGATTTCTTTGCATGACCCCATTAACCCAATTATTAAGAGCACTAGTCATTTATTTTTGCATTGGAGATATAAAATTGTTGCCTTGGGAAACATGATTTTTGCGGATAATAAGTCTATCTCTTTTGGAATGTTTTTCTTGAATTCAAAGGTGGCTATAGAATTGATTTTTCTATTGTACACCCGTTGACGGGCGAAAATGACCGTCCGTCAACTGAGAGAGTGGAACCGGTCCGGGGTTGTCTAATAACCCAAGCCGTTTGGAATGAACCACCCTGACGGGTTTAGCGGCTCCGTTAGCCAATCTAAGGTCCTAAGAGAACAAAAGAAAACTAATCTAAACTAACTAATTTAACTAAAACTAAGTAAAACAAACTAACTAAAACTAAATAAAAACAAACTAACTAATAAATAAAACGAACTAATCTAACTACCAGAAATTCAACTTATTCACAAAATGTACAATATCTACAAAATACAGATTTAAATAAAACCTGGAAAACTCATTTTCTTTCTGCCCTAAGATAGAGAAAGATATTTTTGTTGATTTTATGATTTTATGAACAAGAAATAAAACTTACCGAAATTAAACAATCTAATATACTAATTCTACCTATAAATCTAACTAAACTTATGTCTAAACTAAAGTACTAATAAATACAGTAAACAAACAAATGACAAACTGACCTGGAAACGCTCCAAGTTTGCCCTGTGTATGATGACTTCGAAGCTGGTCGGAGGAAGGAAGCTCGCACCGGATAATCCAGAAGCTTTTCGTAAATGATAGGCTGCAATGCTCTTTGAGTTTATTTACAGGACAAACAAGACATAAAAGATCATAACAATTGTATGATTTATAAATCTCTGCAATAAGGTAAACCTGTTATGCAAAAACTTATACTTAATAATTCAATTGATGAAGAAGAGAAATTTGTCATTCACTAACTGAATCAAGTAATTGCTATGTTTTTTAAACACTGGAAGAAATCAGATATGGATTATATTGATTAAATCATATCATTTGCAAAAGACTAAGATAGCTAAAGTAGTCATTAACCAAATGCAAATTGATACACATAAACATGAAACAAAATATTGATATTATGAAAAGCTAAAGCTGTAGCAGAACATCAATTTCTATCTCAGTCTGTATTAAAATTCCATATCCTTGTTCTCCCACGAATGAGGATCCTCATTATTACAAAAATAATAAGTATTTAAAGGTTCTCCACAGGGTAAAACCTTTCTGTGGAAGTTATAAAACTATTTACATGAAATCTGGGAGATATCCCAAAATTGCCTAAACTAGGAAATTAAAATGAAACTAAAACATCCAAATATCCTCTAAATTGTCCATAAAATCCCATGCAATTTCGAATTCACGTGAAACAGGTCAGAAATAGACAAGTTAGAGAGACATTTTATTAATAAAACAATAAAAATCCAATTTTACAGACTTAGCTACAAAATCATCTGATTCTGTAGCTAGTCTAAAATAAGATACATAATCAGAATTGAAATTAAATCAAATCTTTTAAGAAATTCCATTCAATTGACATCCAATAATTACTTGAGAACGAATCATAAATTGAAACCATTATTCCATTATGAACTCAAACATGATCCACATCATTAGCTGAGTACAGAGATAGCAATACTCTGTTTCGATTATAGTCAAAAATCGGGTAAATGAAATCATATAAAACAGAATCGTAATCATTTCTTAACAAATCGAATCCCACTGTTATGAGATCGTTTTGATATTCAATTGAAAATAGAACAAATTGCAAACACATCGTTACACTTGTGAATCGAACAGGATTATCACGATAACTGTATAAAAAGCGATTTATGCTGTGAACGAATCCAAACCATAACTGACTCATCGTAACAGGATCAATCAAACAGAGTTTGTTATCGATCGTTTATCATTGCACAATGAGCAAACAAGATTGATTTTCCTTTAACAAAATCTTTCCAATCAAACGAATTACAACTGGGTTTGACCAATTCGTTTTTACACATTTAAAATCAAACCAAACAACAATCCAAACAAGCAAATTAATCGGCTGAGTTTAGCATATTTGTTGCAAATCATAAACGTTTTATGTTTCAGGTGTAGTTGCACAGTTTTAATGAGACCATTGTTTTTATAAAAACAGAGTAGTTATTTCCAAATTTAAATCAAACAGAGTGGTATTCATGATTTGGAAAATCGTATGATAGAGCACATCGTAACAACTACACTCCCGAAATTATTTGTCAAACACAGCATACGAATCATACAAGATCGAATCCGAGGGTAATCGTATTCTAAATAGAGTATGGAACTTCCCGTGAGAGGTGAATACAAAACGAATTGTATTGAAAACACACCATTAATCCGTTACTTCACTCAGACAGGCTTAGCAAATGAAATCCAAACGAATAACCATAAAAATATGTGAGAAAATCATATATCAAATCAAAACTCTTCCTATTTTTAGCAAAGTGAAACAATATACAGGATGAACACCAAATGACAAAGGCATTTGAATGAGAAACAGAGCTATTTGAAAACAAAATTCAAATCATTATATTAACCTTGATTATTCACAAAACGAAACTGACATCGAAATTCATACCTGGGAGGATTGATCAAGGGTTCAAGAGTGTGAGAGGCTAGACAATTAAGAGGGAGTTCTGAAGGACAGATCTGGAGAAGTGATAAGCATTCTGGAAAATGCACACAGACCCAATACGTTCCCTTCAACCATTGAGAAGATCTGAAAATTGACCTGAAAAACACGAGCTAGATCTCTGTAACCACTCGATTTTTGAGGAAACTGCCTACATAGAGGGTAAAGGGGCTAAAAATGGTTCTGGGTTTTCAACGGTGTGATCTAATTCAAATCCGTTTGCCCATAATCGCTCACGCAAAAACATGAATCTGGGGGCAATTACAGTGGCAGTCTTAAGCAGTCTTCTCTGGCAAAACTAACTCTGAACACCATGGGGTTTGAATTCGCCCTACAGGAGCCAGGAGAGAACACACAGTGAGCCCGACTAAGGGACAAGGGTTTGAACAGAGTAGGCTCAAATATTTTCCCAAAAATCAACAGAGGTAACCCTGTAAGGAGGCAGGCATTAATGCAAAGTGTGCAAGGGTGGTAGAAGGCAGTAAATCCATGCATAACTATCATATCAGCTGTATAATTGTCAGTTTACATAGCTTCTCTACCCATTAAAGCATAGTTCAACCATTATGTGAATTAGCCGACCAATGAAACCAATGGTGAGTTATAAACCAACGCGCGTAATCGACGTTACACCATAGTTTTAAGCCATAAATCATTCAATTTGAAACCAAAATCAAATAATTAACCATGCGCCAATGTATTGTAACAACTCATATAAGTATTTTAACCAAGGTGCCAAAGAGTCTTCAACATGCCAATAGTTATGAAAACATTAACATAGTGATTATATCAAAAGACATATGTGAAAGATTTAACCATAACGCCTATGCATTGTTGTGAAACCAATGGTTAAGTAGGCCAAATAAGAAACATGTAAATCCAAAGCATYRCAAACATAATGAAACCAAGTCACATAATCAATCAAAAAATGTCCAATGAGTATAGTTCGAAAGTTTTTCCAGCTGCAAAATGATAAGTGAAATGTAAGTGCAAAGGGCATATCAATCAGAAGGATGACGACAGTTCAAACAATGATTCTAATGCGACTTTGAAGGACTAAGTTTTCACGCTTACAGTCGTGAAAACAAAACGAAGATAGGCGTGCGAAAAGGCACAAAGAATAAAAGCGTCGTTCATTTAAAAATTGCGACGAAAAATCGATGTTTGCGATACATTGGTGTAGGAAGCTTATAAGACAATGGAAAAATGTGAATTGGCTGCCAACAACACCTTTGAATTATATATCCATAACGCTGATAATTTACTGCATAAAATCATTTCATACCAACCCTCTTATTTTCTCTCAAAGTATTTCACATAATTCATAATCAATTCTTGATTTTGTTTTGCATTGTTAACTAGTCTTGAATTTACTTCATTCCGATTTAGGTATCTTTATTTGCTGATATACATTAGTTACTAACTACTATTATTAGGGACAAAAAGCTTCACTTTCTTGTCCACTTGATTATATTGCAACATATGCTTGTTTTTCTTGTGTCTCGGGCATGTATTTCACACTTGGTGGGTAACTAAACCTACTTGGCAACCCTTGAACCTTCTCAAGACCTCATTCCAAGACCTTCATACCATTTAGACTTGACTTCTAGGGACTTCATCTCCATCTTCATCCCTTTCCCCCTAGGGTCACCGAGATCCCCCGCTTGAGGTGTTTACCTCACCTCTAAAGCGATGGGGACACCTGCCTAAGGTGACAGTGGGCAGGTGACCTCTTAATTTTCGCCATTTAGTGGTTGGTGTTAGCACTCTATAAATCTATTTGGCTGATAAACAGACGAAGAAGGTAACTTTTTCAACCAACTTTGAGACCCAAAACTAGCCTTTCATATCTGGAGAGGGCTCTCTTAGAAATGACGCGGTCTCCGCGCAGGATATGGCTTTGCGAATAGTGGCTAGATTTAACACCGATGATAAAATGTCTCTGGTTATATTGGCGCAAAAAAATAAAAATCGGGATATGGAGTCGGTCTGAGGAAGAGATAGAACAAATGACCCAGTGACTGGATTTGAGAGGAGAAGGCTAGACAAGTAATAACCTTCAGTGTAAACCGTAAAGTGCGGCGGGACAAAAAATACAGGAAGCAACTCAAGAGCGCCACTGTGGACGAATTCAGAGTTAGCTTGAGAGGAAAACGTTTTGTCTAAGTGGCGCGAACAAGGGGCGTAGTACAACGAATCCACAAGTTCAAAAATTCATTCCGAAATAGACGATATGAGATATGAAATAAGAGATAACAAGAAACACATACATAGAGAAAGAAACAAAATACATCCGACCATCACAACTAGAATATTTTCATCAAATCACATGACCTTTGCATTAAATTTCAGTTAAACTCAGACTACATACAATAGCATTTGTTTCTCAAAATTGCCAACCAACCTGGCTTACATAAAAAAGATGAAATATATAAGTGAGGGCGCCGCTTGGACTGCCCTGATTTCTGACTGCTAACCCTAGACTAGGAAAAACCGTGCCACATGCGCCAGAAACTCTTCACATGGCTCTATCTAAAAATAGGCAACAATCATGTATGTCTACTAACAACCACCTTCAAATTTGCCACGAGGTCTGATCGTCGGTCAGGATTCAATGTAGAAAAAATGTGTCGCTGTTTATCTCAATTGGGCATCCCATCGAACATATGTCTGTCCAAAATCTATTGTCTGCAACGTTGGTTTTTCCTTCCGTTATGCGCCTATTAGCTGGAGAGCTGTGTGCAACAAACAAATGTTTGAATCTCATGACCGTTACCAAAATGGTGAGATGCTTCAGAGGACGCGTATCACTCAAAACTGTTGTGGAAAAGAATGCCGCCTGTTAAGATTTCTCCCCTTGTGCACTGGCAAGAGCCATGCAGACTTCTTGTTCGGCTACCTCGCACTCTCCGGGATGCTCCGTGTGCTTTTCCTCTGCTAGCCTTTGTGCCTCTCGCAGTTGGACAATAACATTCTGAGCCTCTTTAAGATGCCTTTTCAGCCACACCATGTTCCCTCTGTGACTCTGTGAAGCTGATGCCTCCGCTGTTTTTGTCGCTAGCTGTCGTTTTAATTCCCTTTTCTCTTGATAAAGCTTGGAAATAACCACCTTTTCTTGTTTCAGCTGCAGAGATGGAGTTTCCTCATTTTTTTCCTTGGCTTCTGCATTCCTTGTTTCAATCCTGCAATCCCGACCCGATTTCACGACAAGCTCTAGCCGGGTGATGCGCCTGAGTAATCCTTCAGCTGCCGATCTGACGCGCGGTCCTTCTGGAATTCAAACCTTCGTGATCTCTTCGTTCTTTCTCAGCATGTCCCTCCTCCAAGGAAGTTGCTGTTTGGAGAAGGAAGCTCTTGTTGTCTCCTTCTTCTATATGAATTTCTCTGTTTCAGCTGTCCCATGTCTTAAACTGGTCTCTTCTGTAGGTGAAAGAATGGTTTCTTCTACGTCTTTGGGAATAGCGGCTGTAGGCGCGAAATAATCCCAATCTCTTTGGGGTTCGGACATCGCAATTCTGCTACTTCCCACGTCCTTTCCTGTACTCTGAGAAGCTGCCATGGTGTGACCAAGGTATACTCTACGCGCAATGTTTGAACGAACGTATCGGGGGGCGGTTCTAAAACACTTGGATTGGCAAAGGGAAATTGTGGAAAAAAAACTTAAAACAGGTTCTACGACTGGAGAGCATGCCGAGCATTTGATATTTATAGCGAATCGACTGAGAGAGGAAAACATGCCAGAAATCAATGAATTTATGGCGACGATATGTTTCAAGTCGTCCCTTAGGTTGTTCATGGAAAATCCTGGCATGTGGAGTGCAGGTGATACGACTTGATGTGCATGTATAATACGAACACTGCAATTATTCATTCCTTCGGCTCTCATGATGAATTGATAATAACTGTGGCACTTACCGATGCGACCTTATATTAATCATTTGACTCGACAGGGGTACGTAAAACTGGATTTTTAATGGGATTCGACCTTTTGGGAAAATACATGCCCGTACCATGTATACAGTTTCTGACTCTGACACCCTTTCCCATTTCCAAGTGCCAAATGACCATTTGCTGACTTCAGCCTCATGGTGTTTCGTACTTGGATTTCACATGTTTGGGTGCATGGATCATTACGTGACTCAAAACTGACTCTAAATGGAAAGAAAAATGGTGGCGCTAACAGTTGGGTCGGGCTTTGCCCAACCTACAACTTGTGGGATAACATTTTGGCTCCATTGTCAGGGATAATTTTTAATCCTCTTCAGAACCCTAACGACACTTTGGCAAGCTATCCCAAATCCTTTCCATTAGCTTGCCTGGAGACTCCACCCAAGGGATGTTCCCTTTCCACCTTTCTCATTGAGCTTGCACTAAAGCTCACTTTGGAAACTCTACCTTGGGATACACTCAAAAGGGGCATTACCAGACCCCAAAGAGAGAACCTCCCAAGTGTCGTAAGACCTTACTCAAAAAATATAAAACCCCTACTTCTCCCGCTCCTCATGGTTGTCCATCTACTTCCTCTAGCCCTCCATCCTCACCTACTACCTCCATGCCTCCTCTCTCAACCATACCCACCTTGCCAAGAGTTACATGGAAACTGCAGGCCAAAGAGGCACACAAACCTTTGGACATAACAAATATCCTTAGATCCCCTCATAAACTCCCGAAGGACTTCAACGAGTGGCTACCCATATTTTCAGGAGAAGATCTCACTACACCTGAAGATCACTTGTAGCTTTTCCTGCGTAGTCTAGAACCTTATTACCAACATGAGGATATCTTGATGAAACTTTTCTCCTACACCTTTGTTGGAAGGTCCAAGTATTGGTTTTATCGCATTTCCCCAGGAACAATCACAAATTGGAACCTCTTTGAAGAGCTTTTCACCAAAATATTTAGAAAAAAGAGAGATTACCAATCCTTGTATAATCAACTCCACTATTTCAAAATAAATTCAGGTGAGAATATAAAGGATTTCAATGATAGGTTTAACACCCTCGTAAGATTTTCCCTCAAGAGTTAAGACCTTCCATAGATACCATTCTTAATTATTATATATCAACCATGAAAGACCCATACAAGGTTTTGATTGGGAGACGCCCTACCACTTTATTTGAGGCTCAAGAGAGAGCATGTGAAATAGAAGAAAATTTAGCTTCCTCTCTCTTGCAAGAATAAGAGTGCCTTAAAGAGACTCTTCAGATTAATCAGATTGATGACTTTGTATCACCAAAATTTTCCTCAGACGTCAGAACTTACCTACAAGAGGAACGAGAAAAAGCATCTGAAAGGGAAGCTTGCCCATTGAGTAAGATCTTGGACTTCGTAAAGAGGCAAGCAATAGAACAAGCTGGAGAAAATTTTTCGCTATACTTTCGACAAGTTTCTACGAAACCTCTCAAAGAAACGAAAGTTAAAGTCATCAAAGGTGAAGAAAAAGTTTCTTCACCAAATAGGTCAAAGTTGAAAGTACTGTGGGTCATATCAAGGTAAACCATCAGGTTCTAGAAGAAGGAATAGACAACAACTTTATTTTGGAAAACCCCCCTTTCCTTGATGAAGAAAAAAGGGAAAGATCTTGGGGCATTGATTTTGACGGTGCACACTCAAACACAGGCTCGGGTGCGGGGATAGTCTTAAAATCACTAGATAACGAGACTACCCTTTTCTCATACAGACTCGAGTTCAATTGCACAAACAACATTGCCGAGTACAAAGCCCTTGTCTTAGGCATTAACCTGTCCATCGATATGAACATTAAGAACTTGCATGTAGAGGGGGATTATGACCTAATAGTTTCACAACTCAATAAGAAATTCACTGCAAAAAATCCAAGGTTGAAATAGTACAGGGATGCCGTTTGGAATGACATAAAGAAATTTGACAAATTTTCCATTGAGGCCATCCCTAGGGAAGAGAATCACTTGGTAGACAACCTTGTCATTTTCACTTCAACCTTACAACTTTTCAAAGAAATCGACCTCTACAAGGTAGAGGTAAATTTTAGAGCCTCGTTACCTGACAACTTAGAACATTGGTAAGTTTTTGATGATGATAGTCAAGTTCTTCGTTTTCTCCAAAATGAGGGAGATTTCTCTGAAGCTTAAATAAACCTATTGGCTAAGAGAGAAAATATTGAGATCATCGATGTGGATGACAGAACCCTACCCAAAGGTATTGTTCCTTTAGAGATTTGACCAAAAACTGACAATAGTAGCATGCATGAAATGTGTTGTTCCAGAGTCTGTACTTAAGACTTAGAAGTACAGTGTCTAGGCATTCGAAAGTGAGTAAGGTGTAGAGAAGGAAGAAAAGTCAACCTTCGGCAAGGGAAGCTAGGGCTGATTTCTAGGTTATTGTCTAGCTTCCAACTGTTCCTGGATGTTTATGTCCCTTTCAATCGCTGCCCACAAACGTTCGAGTTCAACCCGGGTAGTGGTTGTTTTAAGAATAGTATAAAAAAGATTCAAGGCAATATGTGTTTGATCTGATAGTCCAGGTTCAATATTAGGCTGTCTTGTCACAGGGACAGTCATAGAGGAACAAAATGATAAGAAAATATCAATACTTTTTTAGATGCTATCTCAATCTCGGTCATATAAAGGAGATTTATAGCTACAGTAGTGAAAACAGGGTGCAAACCAAAGGCCCTTTCCCGTAACTGAGTTATATTTTAATAAATGTGTTTGAGGTGTAAGAAAACATTAAGCTGTCTATCATGTAAGGCTCCTATCAAGGGAGAATCTCACTTATAAACAAAAGAAGAAAAATATAAAGAAATAACCTGATGAAGCATAATATATATAGAAATCTAAAATGTTCACCGGTCTTATACCTGCTGATAGCCGATACAGAGGAAAAACGGTAAACAATATAGAAAACTAAAATTTAGTCACTATAGTAGAGGTTGTACTAAATTATAGAGAAACATTCATCAGATACATATATGAAATGAAATGAAATATGAAATATAAGGAAACAAACTCATAACACAGTCGTGACGGAATCGAGAATCTTTGGATTTGCTTTATATTAACTCTCGAGGGAGAAAAAATTCTATTACAATCGACCCAAAAAGGTCCAACCATTGTTCCTTCCTTCTATTGTATATTTATACATATTTACATATGATGGAATCTCTATCGTTCAAGGATTTTCAGTTACAACAAGAAGGAGATCAATCGTTTCATTTCTTTATCTCTGTCTCTATTTAGTACCAGAAGCCTGCCCCTTCGCATGCTCAGTACAAGTGACACATTTCTCCACCAACCGAGATATCAACCTAGAAGGTTTCGCTTGACAATTGGCCTCACAAACTTAACAATCTCTGACTAATTGTGGTAACCTTTCTTCCATCTGTCGGTCTAGGGTGTCGATGGTGCACAATCACACACTTGGTTTAATAATCTATTTATCTATTTGAACTATGTCTGCCAGAGTTACTTGTGAGATTTCGGTCGAATCTCTTTCTTCTTTCTCATTTATATCAAGCAAGAATTTTGCTATATTCATTTGATTCAGTGTCTCAACATTTCTCTCACTATCAATGCCTAACAAATCTCCATCTATAGAACCGAAGGCCTCTTCCCAGGATTTCCTTATCCTCTTGGCTTGCAATTTGCCTTCTGATATGCCGTGCTCCCATTCTTTCAACAAAATATTACCTCGGGTCTGTTCCGAAATGGAAAACTCGGAACTATTTTCTGATTCCTTGTTTGTTGTAGCTATTACAACCTCTTGAAATGCGACCCAAGATGCTCCAACTTCTCTCTCTCTGACAGATAAGTTTTCCAATACTTGATCAACAAGCATGCAATTGTCTTGAATCGTCTTTACCTTGGCAAGTAAACTTCGCTGGGCTACAGAAACTCTGCTCTGAATCTCCATAGCCTGGGACTGAAATATCCCGATATTTATAACTTGGCTTTCGACGAGCTCTAATCTAACCTATAGCTGCTCAATCAAGTCTCTTTGTGGGCCTACCTGTATTTGACTGGTCTGAGCTACCAGCTCTACTTGTTCGAGCTTAGCTTTGAGCAACTGAATTTCCTTTTTGTCGGCCATTCTTGCTTATTCTATTCCTGTGCTTTCCTGTTCATTAGCAGCCTCCTCTGCTGTGGCTAGTTTAGCTTCTAAGGTTTTGATGAGGCGATTTTTTCGATTCAGCTGATTTTTCAAAACCCTGACTGAAAATTGGTTTGCCGTAGCATACGCCCCTAATGTCTCGGCTATTAATGTCGCAAAATCTTCTTTCTTCTTATCTTTCCCGTCGGTCAACACCTTAAATTTCTTGGCCGTTGATCCTGCTTCTTGATAGAATTCTCTTTTTACCACAACTTTTCTCTTTTTATAAAAAAAGAACTCATTTGGAGGGAGCTCTTCCATCCTTATAGGTCTCAATTCTTCGTTGAAAATCCACCCTGCGTCTATGTTCCCTTGAGTTGACTGTAAGGTAGTAATGGAGGCGATGAGATCTCCAATTTTCTTAGCTGATTGGCCTGGAGTGGCAACTGGAGTCTGCTTTTTCGGCGGATCAGGAGTTTTCATTTATGGTTTCGGGCTCCTAGTTTGCTCTTTCCTATCCTGGTGTTCTTCTTGTCTGGGTGCTGAATCTTTTGAGCCTTCGGCTTCTTTTTGTTGCACCTATGCTGTTATTGGATTCTCACCCCGCAATACTAGGGGAAGACAACTCTGCCGATGCTCTTCAAATTTTAAAACATCGGTCCTTTCTTCAGGCGCCAGGGCTTGTATTCGAGCCAAAACCTCGGCATAAGATCTTGTGCCTTGGAAAATGTCATTCGAGGGCAAATTTTCATGCTCAAACCTTTTAAGCCCGCAATTTGCTAAGTGGCTACTTACGACCCTATGTGGATCGTGCTTCTTGAATTCGACATGAACCAATTTCAGGTCTTCCAGGGCTGCTGCCTCAGCTTTAGCATGCCCGAAATCTAACAAAGAATAGGAATTTAAATGAATAGGAAAATGTGGCCATACCTTCTTAGAATATCCTTTCAGTTCCTTGCTTATGCCACCAATTACGGTTTTGTTGGCAATCTCATGACAAGCCAACCTATCAGGTACGAATAGTGGTAAGGCATTCAGAGGAACAGAAGCGCCGAAAACCTTGAGATATGAAAATTTTGCTTCCACGTACCAATTGGCTATACTGCTCAGATTTACCACAATACTGTCTAAGATCCTGGGTGGCGGGTGGCCGAAGATAGTGACGTGCAACGGTACCATTACCCAGTTAAAGATTTCATATACAAAATCCAAAGCTTTGTCTTCCCACATCTTTGAATGGTAGATGTGGATGGGCTCAGCTTCCAATGGAGTCCAACTCCAACTCATTAAGGGAAAAGGCGTAAGAAAACACATGACGTCCATGATATACGCGGACATAAAGAATGAAGCGATCTTTCCGCTCTCCTTCTGCGCTCGATACTTTGTAACTTGACTGGTCAAACTATCAGATAGTAGTTTAGCCCAGTCGAAGGAACAACCTTCGGCTACCGCATGAATTAGAGGCACCCAATGAAGGAAAAAATGTGTGGTGTCCTCTCTCCCATACAATCTGTAGGTCATCATAGCCACATATTTGAACTGTGGTTCCAGAGAAGATATTGAATATATACCATTACTGTCCGCCCTAAACTTCACAGGGTGTGAAACCCAATCTTTGATTAAACCGGACATAGTCTTGTCATATTGCACACATTCCTTCTATTTAAAATTCTCCAAGAATTCAACATTGTATGTAAGGTCTGACACGGTTGGCAACTTGTACATAGCCTGCAATTGTTCGGGTCTGAAAGTTCCAATGGTGACCCTCTGCTCATTGACGATGGTTCTGGTTGGTATATCTACATGGTCTAATGCCCACCGGACCATATCGTAGTAAGGGAGCAGACGTGGCCCAGCCACTACTTTATGGATTTGAGCCTGGACGATGATCTTATATTTGGTGATCAGGTCGTCTTTTTCATTTTCACTGGAATCATCCGAAACATCTACCAATTCGGACTGTAGAACCTCATAAATATACGACCAGGTCCTGAAAGAGTCGACACTTCGAGGTGAAGTATCAGAAACATTGTTTGAACCTTGTCCTGAAACCTCAATAGTGGCTTTAGACGCTTTTCGTGGGGCCATGGCGGGAGATTCTACTTTAGCTCTCCTGTGATAACAATATGTATACATACATAAATTAGTTTGCTCTAGAAAGGTTTGCTTTGTGTAGAATAGGAATTAAATTTGTGACAACAAATAAAATATCCATGCCTTTGACCATTTAAAACTAGGTTGTCCTTAGGAACAAAACGGTCAAATCATTCTTAAATATAAATTTAGCAATAAAAACCAAATCCTTACTTGTTGATTCGCCTCATTTCCAATTAATGTCTTAGATTTTGACAGTTTGTAATGCAAGTTGGCGCAAGGAAAGTTTAAAATTGCCTCGTAGATTGTGCATATTGATTTTCGTATTAGAACACTGACAATGCTGGCTTAACTTAATTAATCAGGCCTTTTTGAATGTTAATTAATCTTTCGGCATTTGCCTCATCGAGAGCTTTCACTTTAACCCTTTAAACCTCTAAAACCCAAGGTTGCGATAATTAGCTTTGGTTAATAAAAAACGTAACCATGATTAGGCATTTAATTAATTACGTTGTTATTTATATTGCGACTTCGCGACTCGGGGCTTCAAAGGTATAGCTTCTGGGAGGCTTGTATGCTGAGTTGCCCCTCGGGACTTGTAAACTATGTGATCTATAACTTCCGACATGCAACATCCCGAGGCAAAAAGGAGAGACTCGTTTAAACGATTAAAAGAAAATAAATCGTGCCTTAAGAGTATGATAGCCATCGCTGCTTGCGTGATGAGACTCCTGAGAATTTGGGGAAAATAAAGGAGAATACCAAAACCAACTTTCGATTTCAAGCGTTAGGATACAAAATTTAAAAAAGGCTAAAAAAAACAAAGGCGGCTCCAACATAGGATCCAACTAAGGATCACGTTTTCCTGCAAGACGGGAAGAGCAGTAGACCACGTGCCTATATTGGGTAAATGGAGTCAATGGCATTAATCCAGTGAAAATGTTCCTTAGAACATGATACCGTAAGGGAAAGGGACTTCGTCTTTGACCTTCGAAAAGCTTTCAAAACTTAGATACTTTTTGCACTTAGCTGTAGTCCCTTTCATGACTTTCTCCTTCTCGTTACTGAATTTAGGTCTGCATTGAGACAATCAAAACAGTTCTAGGAGACCCAACATATCTTGTGGTTATCGGCTTGCATCAAAAGAAACAATTTTTTATGTTTTTAATCAGGGAGCCCTGTCTGAACTTGGGATGTGGATCGGGTTTTGAAAAAATTGGTTACTAGAGCAGAATGATATTCATGTATAATAGCCTTACATATATCTTAGATATTGTTTCACTCCCAGCGAGCCTGTTTAGTACCCCGATGAAGTTATCTGGCCCTTTTTACTGAATTTCCTTTCACCACTTCGGAATATATTTATGCATTTAAATGCTGAGACGAGGGCAATCATTTCTGAATTTCCTTTCATTGTTTTTTGGACTAGATGGGGGCAATCATTTATGAATTTCCATTCACCACCTGCCTTATAATTTTCTTTTTTTAGAGCGGCAAGTGGGGGCAATCGGTTTGTATGAGGGCTGATATCTGTGTAACATTTTGCATTATAGGTCTGCCAACTTACTTTGATTACTCGGTACCAACCTTCCCTTAACTTTCACAACACCTTCGTTCGTAGGGAGAAAGGGAAAAATTAACTTTTTTTGGGGTGTTCTATTTGAGCAAGCCTTAATCCTCCGAAACTATTGAAAAACCTAGAAAAGTTAGGATCACTTAAGCGTCACTTTGGTTAGCAAGGGACCGAGGAGTTGTCAAGACTAGCTTACTTTTCACAATCTGCTTTGAAACTTTCGAGGTTAAAACGTAATATCTTCCCCCTACGTATGCGAAATCGGAAAGATGCTGGCTTTTTCAAAAGGTAAACCCGAAAGAAGAAAAGGGTGACAGATAGAGATCTACGGATTGAAAAACAGGGGTCAAAAATCAAAACCGACTCTTGAATATTTTTTCCGGGGGTGCTTTACTTTGGGTGACTTATTCATTTCATTTTATTCTTTTGTAAACGCTTAGCCATGGAAATGTTCCTTTATTTATTATTTTAGATGATATTTCCGTATTCTTATGGGGTTATCTTGGTTTCCGTTGAGAACCCTTCAAAACAAGTGTTTTAGGAATTCTCACCTTTATCTTACCGTTTCATTTTCTTTCCAAACTATCAAAAATCTTTTTTATCACCTGTTTAAGCCAATTTATTTTCCGATACACGACTTTCTGTTTACTTCTCCTGCTCATTTTGTTTGCAGCTAAAATCCTGTAAAAAGGAAAATATGAAGGTTATCAAGGGTTTTTGAAAGGTGCCGAAAATTTACGAAAGGAAAATAAAGTTAAAATAGCAATGCGAAATGAAATATATATACATATGTAAAAAATTCTATATATGAATATACAAATATTTTTTTTCTTTTTCTCTTTTTTTTTTTTTCTTGGCGACTGCTTATGTCATATAATGCTTCAGGTAACGCCCGTTGACAGGGGCGTTGAGGATTTCACCGTCTAGATTTTATAGTAGGAAATAATTTTTTCCTTCGAGAGCCGAGACTCTGAATGGCCCATACCAGAGGTGATCGAATTTACCATGTTTCGTTGTTTCTTCCCTCCTCGCATCCCACCTTAATACTAAATCACCTGGGAGGAAATCTCTATCCTTTTCCCTATGGTCAAATAATGCCTTCATGTCGTCTTGATACTTATGCAACATTTCATCTACTTTGACCCTGTGCTGTTGAATCTCGATTAGCTGGTTTATCCACCTGGTGACATGATTAGTTTCTTCTTTCTGATCTTGCCACAATTTCATCACAGGGATTGCTAAATTTATAAGTAACACCACATCTGTCCCATATACCATCTGAAAAGGGGAAATGCCGATAGAGTTTTTAGTGCCTATGCGATTCGCCCACAAGGCGTACTTTAAATGCACATGCCAAGAATTTTTGTTTTCATCCAACACTTTCTTAATTATATTGATCAGGCTCTTGTTAGACGACTCGGCCAGTCCATTTCCTTGGGGGTAGTACACTGTAGAATGACCAAGAACGATATTATACTTTTGGCAGAAGCTGATCATAACCATAGATTTGAAAGCTTGGGCATTATCTGTGACTATCTTTCGGGGGCAGCTAAATCTTGACAAGATATTGTCTTCTAAGAAATCTATTACCACTGAGTCAGTTTCCCTTTTGGTTGGAATAGATTCTACCCATTTAGTAAAGTAGTCTGTGGCAATTAAGATCCACTTGTGTTGGGTGCTAAAATGTGGATTAATCTCTCCTATAAAATCTAGCCCCCATTGCTGAAAAGGGGCTTCAGTTTTGACCGGAACTGAAGGTAGCGTCGAGAGTTTCTGTTTGCCTGCAAATAGCTGACAAGGGTTACAGGCGCAGACCTTGGCATTAACGTCTGAGAAAAGTTTTGGCCAGTAATACCCAGCCCTCAGAATTTTGTAAGCTGTGGCCCTCCAAGCATGATGTCCTGCACACACTCCTTCGTGAAATTCACTTATAACCCTTTTTGTTTTCGATTCGACTAAGCAGATTAACAAGAAACCGAGTGGGTCTTTCCAATATAGTTGATTTTCGACAATACAATACTTAACCACATGAAGCTTTAAAGTCCTAGCTTTTGATGGCGATAGTTCATTCAGGCATTTTAGAGTCAACAGGTAGGACACTATGTTTCTGTACCATTCTGATGATACAAACCTCTCCTCGATCTTAATTTCATTTGTTCGTTCATCAAGCTCATTTATGTTCATGTCTTCCTCACATTACTGCAGGCAGTTTATATCCAGAGCTCTGAGATTTGATTCAGCCAAAAGTTTGGCCAAGCCTTGTCCCTTTATCAGTTTAGTAGGTTTGATTTCCAGGTCAAATTCTTGAATCTTGGCAAACCATCGTCCTCTTTTTCCATCGCTGTCTAGTTGTACCAAAATATCTTTCACAGAACTTGTAGGTATGTACATGATTATCTTGGAGTGTAATACATATGTTCTAAATGCCTTCAGTGCTTTTACCATGGCGTACACTTGTTTTTCTATTATATCATATTTAAGTTCTGCGTCTCTGAGGCTCTTGCTGAAAAAGGCGATCGACTGTTCGAAACCCTCTTCATTTTTTTGGAGGAGCACCGCAACAATCGTGTGTTCGGAGGCAAACGAGAAAATAAGAAATTCTTTTAGATAATCGGGGCTTCTCAATACAGGTGCCTCAGCTATGACTTTCTTAATCTGTGCGAACGACGCTTTGGCCTCTATTGTCCACTTTACTTCGTTGTTCTTTTTCAGCATATCTGTGATCAATTTTACAATTTCAGCAAAATTTGGGATAAATCTTCGTATACAAATTATTTTTCCTAAGAAAGATTGAATTTCTTTTACATTTCTAGGAATGTTTATAGTGTATATCGCTTCAACCCTCTTAGGATCAATCTTAATTCCATCCTTAGATACAATATGACCCATAATTTTACCTTCTTGCATGGCGAAGTGTGATTTCTTGGGGTTTAAGGACATACCAAACCTGCAACATTTTTCAAATGTTTGTTTAAGATGTAACAAGTGCTCTTCGTCGGATTTGGAGAGAACCGTTAAATCATCGAGATAGATGACTATGAACTTATCCCTCTCTCCGATGAAAGCGATGTCCATAGCGCGTTGGAACGTGGCTCCTGCGTTCATCAAATCGAAAGACATTTTATCATACATGAACATACCCCAAGGGGTAGTAAAAGCTATTTTTTCTTTATCTTTTTCATTCATGGCAATTTGATTATATCCAGAGAAACCGTCAATCATAGAGATTCTGTTCGCCCCAACTACCCTTTCTAGCACGTGATCCATTTTAGGTAGCGGATAGTTGTCTTTAAGGGAGGACTTATTTAGATTTCTGAAATCCATGCACAGTCTAATTTCCCCACTCTTTTTTCTGACCGGGACCAGGTTTGCCACCCAGTCGGAATATCTCAGAGGTACTATAATTTTCGCCTCTAAGAGTTTCTTCACTTCTCTCTCAACCACATGCAATAAAATGGGGTTGATCTGCCTAAGCTTTTGTCTAAAGGGTTTGACCCCAGGGTTTAGAGGTATCTTGTGATCAATCACGGTAGTGTCATAGGTTCTTAACTCATCGTAAGACTAGGTGAAAACGTCTTTAAATTGTCTGAGTAGGTCCTTATACTTGCCTTTTATTTCAGGGGGGAAGGAGTTTAGATATTTTAACCATCCTGGACTCTTCTTTGATTCCTATGTCACAGTCCTCAACCTCTTCTGGTTGGGGTTGTAAGGTGGATTTTATAGGTATGTCATTTTGATCAAACAGTCTTTCCAGAGGGATCAGTCCTTTCAGAATCTGGTTATTTTTTAGGACCAACATGCGATGATTTGCGATTTTGTCTTGGAAAGCTTGAGGGTCCTCTCCTTCTTGCATGATCCATATATGGTCATTCTGATTTTCTTGATCCGCGTGAGTTTCAGAAAATTCACCTACTGCTTCAAGAAACATCTTGATTTGTTCATCATCCTCAAAAACCTGCCAGTGTTGGATATTATCCGGTATAGATGGTCTGTGTCTTATCTCTATGTGATATTTCAATTTAAAGGTTGTAGGAGGAGTGAAAGTTGAAGCTTCTTTAGCTAATGCATCAGCCTGTAAGTTTTCTGTGCGTGGGATGAAGTGGACATTTATAGACGAGAAAAAGTTCTCCATTAGATCCCAGGCGCAATTTCTGTATGCTCTTAATCTGGGATGCTTGGCCTGGTATTGCTGATTTATTTGTTTGACTATCAACTCTGCATCTCCGTATATCTCTAGGTTTTTTATTTTTAGCCTCCTAGCAGCCTCTAATCCTAAGACCAAGGCTTCGTTTTCACATACATTGTTAGTATATTCTATATCCCATTGTAGTCTGTAAGAAAAAGGGACAACGAACCTTTCTTCAGGTGCCACAAAAAGCACTCGTGCACTTGCCCCTTCGTAAGACAAGGCACCGTAAAAAAACATTTTCCAGATACCAGTGCTACACATATCCTCGGTCATGTAACCTGACTCTTCATGCTCTATATCATTTTCCTCTGTGCAACCATCTAAACCATCATCAAAAGATAAGATACAATTTCCTAAATCTTGATCTGCAATGTAAATAGGGAAATTGTTCGGATTTTGGGGGTCGCTTACTGTATATGCTAACCTCGTCTCCCTGTACAATCGAGTAAATTGCCCACCAAACATAGGAATTGTGGTGTACGTCATATCCAGTTGAAGAGAACCCCCCATCTTGGCTCCCCATGACCTAGACAAAAGTAAGCCGTACTTGGGGGGAATATCAACAATGACCACATCCATCAAGATGCTCTTAACTGGGACTTGTGCCAGGGTGACTACTAAATCCTTTATCATTCCCATACACTTAACTTTTCTCGAATCAAATGAGTAAAGATCTCCGTAAGTTCTGGTGATCTAGAGACCCAATCTATCCATAATAATTTTAGGCATCACATTATGTGAGGCTCCAGAGTCTAGCATGCAATTATGTAGCAGTTGATCGTACATGTTTAAGGTGATATAAAAGGGAGCAACAATGTCTTTGGCTCCTTCAAAATGTGGACCAAAAGTGATGTTGGGCTTATCATCTTCTAGGTTCAGAACGTCAGAATGTATTTCTAGCTCTGAAACTCCTATCACTTTGGTAATCTGCTTTCGATAACTTGGGTTTTTCGCTAACTCTACTAGAGGAATTGGTATCTTAATTTTATTTATCTCGTTTTCGAAACTGAAAACTTCACCCACCTTGTCTGTTTCTCTAGTTGGGACTTCTGAATCCTTCTTTTCCAACTTATTTGTCTGGACTGCCTTATTACTCATGATCTTGGTTAAAGGTGTATTTGTATTAGCTGCTTTGGTTTCCTATGTTTTAGTCTCAAACTTTTCCACTTCGGGTTCTTGCGCGTTTACTACTTTCGCTTTGCTGTTAGGTAACACGGTTTCTTCTGGGGTAGGATCATAAGTTTGACCTCTTGGGAGGATTTTCTTAGGTTGAGTAGTTGAAATAGTGTTACCCTTATATCTCAAGTTATATCTAGGTTGGACCTCAGCCATTATCATACCGGTTTCTTCTTGATAACTACAAAGGTCAGTATAATCTCTTGCTTCACCCTCAATAGACGATTGTTGAGTGTTTAGAGTTTTTTCATAATCCTCTCTAGTCAGATAAGGTTGAGTGCAATCATCACCCAAGTTCGTGACATCATCATCTAAATCTGTGAAATCTTGGAGATCATTCGCTCCTATAAAATTTTCGTTCTTTAGGGGAGTTTGTATTTTCTGATCTTTATTTTTTATCTGTCTTTGCTGATTTGGGGGATTGGGATTCTTCCTAAAATCCTTTTTGGTGAAAGAATCGGCTTTGGCCTGTTCTAGCTCCATTCTGGATATCTTATTAGACAGTTCCTAAATTACCCTGGCCATATCGTCTACTTTGTCATTTGTGTATCTATTAGACCCTGACGACCCGACTTGTTCTCTAAAGCATCTAGTTTCTCGGTTTCCCGTTTCTACTTTAGCTTTTAACTTACCAGAAGCCATCATATTTGACTCAATTTCTACAACATCATCTTGCATTCGGTTTAGAGTAGCTCCCCTTCTTTCTCGTAAAAGAAGTGCAAAATCCGGTTCGAAAGCCCCCGCGAAAGTTACTTTGGTTGCGGGTTGGGACGGTTTAACCTCGGTTGGGATTTTGTTATACAACTTGTTGAATCTTTGAATAAACTCCATAACTGTTTCTGAATTCTTTTTTCTTAAAGACCCAAACTCGGTTAAATAGTATAGGTGGTCCTTTCTTTCACCCCATTGTCTAAGGAAAGCATCTTCCAAGGCATCATATGACAAGATAGATCCTGCAGGTAGACTCTGAAACCAAGTTCGGACCTGACCTTCGAAGGTTTGGACGAAAAACCTTGAATACACATCTTCATGTTCGAGACCTAGGATGTCTGTGAATTGATCAAAGAATTTTTTTTGTTCGGCTGCGGTCAGATCTCCTTCCCCAATGAATTTTGGCAAAATTTTTATATAATTTTCGGGAAGGTCGTGCAAAGGAACGGGCAATACCAAAGGAGCGTATCTTGCTGCCACTTTAGCAAACACTCTGGGAGGGGGGGCAGGCCCTTGATCTCCAGCTCCTCCCCCAGGAACACCCCCACGTCCTCCTCCAGGAGGACCTCCACCACCTCGTTCGGTGGCTGCCATCGATATTAGTGGAAAGTTGTAAAGGGGGTTTTGGAATATTAAAAGTAAATCTTTACTTTCTTCACGGGGCGAAAAATCCGAGGATGAATGGTAAGGGATGCGAGGGCTTGGCTCTTTGGACTTGCAAGAGATGTAGTCAGGGGAACCAATGGGTGTGGAAAGTGGATGTGTGAAATATTCTTCGAGATTGGGTGAGGTCACGAAATTTAACTGAAGGGTCAATGATATATCGACAACAGATGAATTTTCTACAGGACTTTTTCCTTTGTGTACTACAGAGGTTATTGGATGGGTTTCACTTCTAACTTCAGAGTAGTTTGATGTTAGATCTTTAGTGTCAAAAAGAGGGCTGCGTGAAGTTGAAGGTTCATAAGAACTCTTGGTCTTCAGTTGTGGGTATTTAAGCTGATAGACTGCAGGGGTCGGCTTAAGAGAGCCTCTCGCCTTTAAAATATTCTCAGGATTGGTAACGGGTGTGGTCTGTTTACCATACGGGTTTTGCCTGGTATTCCTTCGTTCAAATGCCAACTTATTAATCGTGGATTCACCAAGTGAAAGATTGGAAAGCCTTTAAAAGGTGTGAACTCTTTGTTCACTATCAAAGGGTGGCACTTTCAACGAAAAATGTCATTTTCCCAGGGAAAAAGATTTCGTAACTTCGGTCCCCGACAACGGCGCCAAAAATATGTTGTTCTAGAGTCTGTACTTAAGGCTTAGAAGTACAGTGTCTAGGCATCCGAAAGTGAGTAAGGTGTAGAGAAGGAAGAAAAGTCAACCTTCGGCAAGGGAAGCTAGGGCTAATTTCTAGGTTGTTGTCTAGCTTCCAACTGTTCCTGGATGTTTATGTCCCTTTCAATCGCTGCCCATGAATTCTCAAGTTCAACCCGATTAGTGGCTATTTTAAGAATAGTATAAAAAAGATTCAAGGCAATATGTGTTTGATCTGATAGTCCAGGTTCAATATTAGGTTGTCTTGTCATAGGGACAGTCATAGAGGAACAAAATGATAAGAAAATCTCAATAATTTTTAGATGCTGTTTCGATTTCGGTCGTATAAAGGAGAGTTATAGCTCCAGTAGTGAAAACAGGGTGCAAACCAAAGGCCCTTTCCCGTAACTGAGTTATATTTTAATAAATGTGTTTGAGGTGTAAGAAAACTTTAAGTTGTCTATCATGTAAGGCTCCTATCAAGGGAGAATCTCACTTATAAACAGAAGAAGAAAAAGATAAAGAAATAACCCAATGAAGCATAATATATATATAGAAATCTAAAATGTTCACTGGTCTTATACCTGCTGATAGCCGGTACAGAGGAAAAATGGTAAACAATATAGAAAACTAAAATTTATTCACTATAGTAGAGGTTGTACTAAATTATAGCGAAACATTCATCAGATACATATATGAAATGAAATGAAATATGAAATATAAGGAAAAAAACTCATAACACAGTCGTGACGGAATTGAGATTCTTCGGATTTGCTTTATATTAACTCTCGAGGGAGAAAAATCTCTATTAAAATTGACCCAAAAAGGTCCAACCATTGTTCCTTCCTTCTATTGCATATTTATACAGATTTACATATGATGGAATCTCAATCATTCCAGGATTTTCAGTTACAACAAGAAGGAGATCAATCGTTTCATTTCTTTATCTCTGTCTCTATTTAGTACCAGAAGCTTGCCCCTTCGCATGCTCAATACAAGTGACACATTTCTCCACCAGCCGAGATATCAACCTAGAAGGTTCTGCTTGACAATTGGCCTCACAAACTTAACAATCTCTGACTAATTGTGGTAACCTTTCTTCCATCTTTCGGTCTAGGGTGTCGATGGTGCACAATCACACACTTGGTTTAATAATCCATTTATCTATTTGAACTATGTCTCCCAGAGTTACTTGTGAGATTTCAGTCGAGTCTCTTTCTTCTTTCTCATTTATATCAAGCGAGAATTTCGCTATATTCATTTGGTTCAGTGTCTCAACATTTGTCTCACTATCAATGCCTAACAGATCTCCATCTATAGAACCAAAGGCCTCTTCCCCGCATTTCCTTATCCTCTTGGCTTGCAATTTTCCTTCTGATATGCCGCGCTCCCATTCTTTCAACAAAATATTACCTCGGGTTTGTTCCAAAATGGAAAACTCGGAACTATTTGCCGATTCCCTGTTTGTTGTAGCTATTACAGTCTCTTGAAATGCTACCCGAGCTACTCTAGCTTCTCTCTCTCTGACAGATAAGTTTTCCAATACTTGATTAACAAGCAGGCAGTTGTCTCGAATCGTCTTTACCTTGGCAATTAAACTTTACTGGGCTACAGAAACTCTGCTCCGAATCTCCATAGCCTGGGACTGGAATATCCTGATATTTATAACTTGGCTTTCGACGAGCTCTAATCTAACCTGTAGCTGCTCAATCAAGTCTCTTTGTTGGCCTACCTGTATTTGACTGGTCTGAGTTACCAGCTCTCCTTGTTCAAGCTTAGCTTTGAGCAACTCAATTTCCTTTTTGTCGGCTATTCTTGCTTGTTCTATTCCTGTGCTTTCCTGGTCCTTGGAAGCCTCCTATGCTGTGGCTAGTTTAGCTTCTAAGGTTTTGATGAGGCGATTTTTTTGCTTGAGCTGAATTTTCAAAACCTCGACTGAAAATTGGTTTGCCGTAGCATACACCCCTAATGTCCCAGCTATTTATGTCGCAAACTCTTCTTTCTTCTTATGTTTCTCGTCGATCAACACCTTAAATTTCTTGGCCGTTGATTCTGCTTCTTGATAGAATTCTCTTTTTACCACAACTTTTCTCTTTTTATCAAAAAAGAACTCATTTGGAGGGAGCTCTTCCATCCTTATAGGTCTCAATTCTTCATTGAAAATCCACCCTGCATATATGTTCCCTTGAGTTGACTGTAAGGGAGTAATGGAAGCGATGGGATCTAAAATTTTCTTAGCTGATTGGCCTGGAGTGGCAACTCAAGTCTGCTTTTTAGGCGGATCGGGAGTTTTCATTTCTGGTTTCAGGCTCCTAGTTTGCTCTTCCCTGTCCTGGTGTTCTTCTTGTCTGGGTGCTGAATCTTTTGAGCCTTCGGCTTCTTTTTGCTGCACCTCTGCTATTATTAGATTCTCACCCTGCAATACTGGGGGAAGACAACTCCGCCGATGCTCTTGGAATTTTAAAACATCGGCCCTTTCTTCAGGCGCCAGGGCTTGTATTCGAGCCAAAACCTCAGCATAAGATATCATGCTTCAAAAAATGCCATCCGAGGGTGAATTTTCGTGCTCAAACCTTTTAAGCCCGCAATTTGCTAAGTGGTTACTTACGACCCTATGTGGATCGTGCTTCTTGAATTCGACATGAACCAATTTCAGGTCTTCCAGGGCTGCTTCCTCAGCTTTAGCATGCCCAAAATCTAACAAAGAATAAGAATTTAAATGAATAGAAAAAGGTGGCCATACCTTCTTAGAATATCCTTTCAGTTCCTTGCTTACGCCATTGATTACAGTTTTCCTGGCAATCTCACGACAAGCTAGCCTATCGGGTACGAATAGTGGTAAGGCATTCAGAGGAACAGAAGCACCGAAAACCCTGCGATATGAAAATTCTGCTTCCACATACCAATCAGCTATACTGCTCAGATTTACCACAATACTGTTTGAGATCCTGGGTGGCAGGTGGCCGAAGATAGTGACGTGCAACGGTACCATTACCCAGTTAAAGATTTCATATACAAAATATGAAGCTTTGTCTTCCCACAACTTTGAATGGTAGATGTGGATGAGATCAGCTTCCGATGGAGTCCAGCTCCAACTTATTAAGGGAAAAGGCGTCAGAAAACACACGACATCCATGATATACGTAGACATAAAGAATGAAGCGATCTTTCTGCTCTCCTTGTGTGCTTGATACTCTGTAACTCGACTGGTCAAACTATCAGATAGTAGTTTAGCCCAATCGAAGGAACAACCTTTGGTGACCGAATGAATTAGAGGCACCCACTGAAGGAAAAAATGTGTGGTGTCCTCTCTCCCATACCATCTGCAGGTCATCATAGCCACATATTTGAACTGTGGTTCCAGAAAAGATATTGAATATATACCATTACTGTCCACCCTGAACTTCGCAGGGTGTGAAACCCAATCTTTGATTAAACTGGACATAGTCTTGTCGTATTGCACACATTCCTTCTATTTAAAATTCTACAAGAATTTGGCATTGTATGTAAGGTCTGACACGGTTGGAAACTTGTACATAGCCTGCAATTGTTCGGGTCTGAAAGTTCCAATGGTGACCCTCTACTCGTTGACGATGGTTCTGGTTGGTATATCTACATGGTCTAATGCCCACCAGACCATATCGTAGTAAGGGAGAAGACATGGCCTAGCCGCTACTTTATGCATTTGAGCCTGGACGACGATCTTATATTTGGTGATTAGGTCGTCTTTTTCATTTTCACTGGAATCATCCAAAACATCTACCAATTCAGACTGTAGAACCTCAGAAATATACGACTAGGTCCTGATAGAGTCGACACTTCGAGGTGAAGTATCAGAAACGTTGTCTGAACCTTGTCCTGAAACCTCAACAATGGATTTAGATGATTTTCGTGGGGCCATGGCGGGGGATTCTACTTTAGCTCTTCTGCGATAACAATATGTATACATACAGAAATTAGTTCGCTCTAGAAAGGTTTGCTCCGCGTAGAATATGAATGAAATTTGTGACAACATATAAAATATCCATGCCTTCGACCATTTAAAACTAGGTCGTCCTTAGGAACAGAACGATCAAATCATTCTTAAATATAAATTTAGCAATAAAAACCAAATCCTTACTTGTCTATTCACCTCATTTCCAATTAATGTCTTAGATTTTGAGAGTTCGTAATGCAAGTTGGCAGAAGGAAAGTTTAAAATTGCCTTGTAGACTGTGCATATTAATTTTCATATTAGAACACTGGAAATGCTGGCTTAACTTAATTAATCAGGCCTTTTTGAATGTTAATTAATGTTTCGGCATTCGCCTCATCGAGAGCTTTCACTTTAACCCTTTAAACCTCTAAAACCCGAGGTTTCGATAATTAGCTTTGGTTAATAAAAAACGTAACCATGATTAGGTGTTTAATTAATTACATTGTTATTTATATCGTGACTTCGCGACTCGGGGCTTCGAAGGTATAGCTTCTAGGAGGCTTGTATGCCGAGTTGCGAAATCATGATGGTATGATCTAATTAAATTGGATTATAAAACCAGATTAAGTGTTTAATTAATTACGTTTCTATTTTTATCGCGACTTCGCAACTCGGTGCTTTGAAGGTATAGCTTCTGAGAGAAAACATGTTGAGTTGCGAATTCCCGACAGAGCTTAACCACGGTTAAGCTTTTTATCTTTAACATTAACATGGGTTACTAAAACAAGAAACTTGTGGTTTTGACTGTCGGGGTTATGACAATAACACTTTTGGAGCTAGAAAACGTCGAGACACGAAATACCGATGATGCTTAACTGTGGTTTAGAGTATCTTTTCTCTCGGTATTGATGTGGGTAAACCTTTTTTTTTTTTTAAACTATTTCACCATTTCTCCCCTCGGGACTTGTAAACTATGTGATCTATAACTTCCGACATGTGACATCCCGAGGTAAAAAGGAGAGACTCATTTAAACGATTAAAAGAAAATAAACCGTGCCTTAAGAGTATGATAACCATCGCTGCTTGCGTGATGAGACTCCTAATAATTTGGGGAAAATAAAGGAGAATACCAAAACCAACTTTCGATTTCAAGCGTTAGGATATAAAATTTAAAAAAGGCTAAAAAAAAACAAAGGCGGCTCCAACAAGATGCACTCTTCTAGTAAGTGCATTGACAACTTTATTCTCCTTTCCTTTGACATGATTGATATCGAAGTCATATTCACTTAAAAATTCCAGCCATCTTGTTTGCCTGGCATTCAGGGTCGGCTGTTCAAAAAGATACTTCAGACCAATGTGGTCTATCCTTAATTTGAATTTCTTTCCCATGAGATAATGCCTCCACATCCTCAAGGCGTGGACAATGGAAGCACATTCCAAGTCACAGGTGGCATAGTTCCTCTCACGTTCCTTAAGCTTTATGGACTCATATCCAATGACATGTCCATTTTGCATGAGGACTCTCCCAAGTCCTTCCTTACATGCGTCAGTACATACCACAAAACTTTTATTTGGGTCAACAATCTTGAACACAGGTGCACTAGTAAGTAGTTGCTTCAACAGGTTAAAATTCTTTTCACACTTGAGTGTCCATTCAAATTTAGTTCCCTTCTTTTGCAAAGAAGTGATGGGATGGGAAATCTTAGAGAACCCTACTATGAACCTTCTGTAGTAGCCAGATAATTCCATAAAAGATCTGACGTCTGACACATTTATGGGTGTTGGCCATCCTCTAATGGCTTCGATCTTCTCTGGATCTACTGCTATGCCCTGCTCTGAAATAATGTGTCCCAATTAATGGATCTGCTTTTGATAGAAATAACACTTACTCAACTTGGCATACAATTGATGTTCTCTCAGTACTTGCAATACCAGTCTTAAGTGATGTTCATGCTCCTCTTCAGACTTAGAATAGATAAGTATGTC
Source organism: Picea glauca (assembly GCA_000966675.3). NCBI lineage: Eukaryota > Viridiplantae > Streptophyta > Pinopsida > Pinales > Pinaceae > Picea > Picea glauca. The sequence goes on along the minus strand of JZKD02S0461796.1, from coordinate 973,964 downwards.
ATCCAAGAATACTATGACAAACCTATCCAAATAGTTTCTAAATATGCCATTAATTAAGAACATGAAGACATCTGGTGCATTGGTCAGTCCAAATGGCACCACTACAAATTCATAATGCCCATACCTGGTCCTCAAGGCTGTCTTATAAATGTCTTCTTTCTTGATTCTTACCTGATGGTATCCCGCCCTCAGGTCAATTTTTGAAAATATCTTTGCTCCTCTTAGCTGATCAAAGAGGTCATCAATTTGGGCTAGAGGATACTTTTTCTTTATAGTGTACTTGTTCAGATGTCGAAAGAAAATACACATCCTCAAGGTTCCATCCTTCTTTTTGACAAAAAGTACTGGTGCTCCCCAAGGTGAAACACTTGGACGTATGTACCCTTTCTTCAACAATTACTCCAATTGCATTTGTAATTATTTTAACTCTTGTGTGCTCATTCTGTAAGGTGTTTTTGACACCGGGGAAGCTCCTAGCACTAAATCAATTGAGAAATCTATCTCCCTCCTTGGTGGAAATCCTGGTGTTTCTTGGAATACATATTCAAATTCCTGTAGCACTGAGAAATATTCAAGGCTTGGCCCCTTTGTATTATCTGGCTCTTCCACATGAGCTACATACAGTTTACATCCTTTCCTAAAACATCTTTTCAGATGTAAGGCTGAAATCTCCCCTATAGAGATGGGTCTTGGAACTCCTTTCGCAGTGCTCTGTTTTCCATTTCCATCAAGACATGTAAATGTCTTGTTATGAAAATCTAGGACAACATGATGCTTGTCCAACCAATCCATTCCAATCATAACATCATAAGACCCCAATGGTATGATATTTAGATCCATACTAGTATTCACGCCATTAATACTTATGGAACAACTCCTGACCATATCATGGATTCTTCTTTTGGTTCCAGTGGCTAACTGAACCAAACTTGCTTTTCAAGTTTGCTTTTCTCCAAATGTAATCTATCCAATATCTTAGGATCAATGTAGCAATGACTTGCTCCCGAATCAATCAAAATAGCAACATGCTGATTTATGATCTTACCTTCCACCTCGATCATATTGGACTGGTACTCTGCTTGTCGATCATTTAAAGTTGCATAGATTCTTCCCATATCTTCAACTATCGTAGTTTCTTGGATGTTGTGCACATTCTTCACCCTGTCCTTTCTGTATGGAAAATCCTTGTACATGTGATCTTCCTTGCATCCCCAACATTGGATTGGTGGTCTTCCCATTTTTCCCAAGGAATCCTCCTTCTTGGAATCCCCCTTATCATACTGTTCTTGATGATTTCTATTAAGCTCATTCCTATTGAAGGGAGGGTTTAATCCTTTTCTCCTCTGATCAAACTTCACATTCTTCTTGTCCTTCCAATATTTATGTAGGGATTCTCTTCCATGGCCTTGCTCATACAGGTATTTAGCCTTCCCGATGGCCTCAATCAAGGTATTGGGTTCATCATACTTGATATTTTCCTTATAAAAGACTGGCAATCCACTTAGAAATATCTGTATTTTCACTTTCTCATCACCAATGAACCTGACATATTTTAACAATCCTAAGAACTTCTTCTCGTATTCTTCCATAGTCATTCTTCCCAACCCAAGTTCAAATAACTCTTGCATTTTCTTGTCATATAAATGCTCTGAGAGGTACTCCTTCTGGAAGTACTTCTTGAATTGTTTCCAAGTGATCCTACTTTCATTAAAATGTTCCACTTGCTTCAGTTGGTCCCATCACATTGCAACTTTCCCGTGTAAATGGTAGGTGACAATCCTGGCTTCCAGGTTGGATGAATATTTATGCAACTAAAAATATCTCCCGAGCCCAAGAAACCATGCTTTGGCATCATATTCCCATTCCCTTTCACCCCCAAAGGAAGGTGGCTTGAACTTCCTAAACTCTCCTTGCAAACTATCTGCCTCTTGTTTCCTTCTTTGGTGTCTAACAGGAGACATCTCTGGATTGCTTACAGGATCATCTACTGCATAAAAATTTCTTTCTGAGTAAGGAGGTGAGTGGTGTCCATGATCTCTGCTAGCACTTATGGAATAACCAACTCTTCCACGATCATCCCTTCTTTCATGGAACCCGTCTTCTTCCTCTTGTCTTGAGTTTGATCCCTTCTTTGTTTGTCTCTACAAATTATTTAATCTCTACAACACTCAAGCATTTATCTGAATTTTCTCTCATTAGTCTCTCATTGTTTGCTTTGTAGCTCTGCACTTCCATCTTTAGGATTCTTACCATTTCTATTAACGTTTCTGGTTCTCCTTTTCCCTTGCGTCCATTGGAATCTATCTCTGCATTACCAACTTTGGTATTCTGGCCTTCGACCTCCTTATCATGACTGGAGGATCCCTCACCTTATTCCATTTCCTCAATAACATCATGAGCTGATGTGCTTAAGCCCCTTAATTTTGCAAAATGTGCAAGAAACCATTTTTTTAGAATTATGCATATGATAAACAAAATTGCCAAACCATGCTACAAGTCTCTTTATTTATTTTGTTCATGGAGATCATATCCCATTGTCTGAAAATAACAATGTCATGTTATCCTTGGCTGACACGGAATTTCATCATGCGCGGGCGCTTCCTTCAAACCACGTTCCCAAGTGACCATGACTAGAAACCGCGACTAAATCCTTCCTTAGCACATTTTTGTCTCGAAGACAACCAATTCATCCCTTAGCCCTCCTTCCCTCAGCTCTCAATCTACATATGACCATGGACATGACCCTATGCTTAGCTGCAAAAGCACTTGTCTAGAGCTTTAAGACTTTGGAACTTTCAACCAGGACTGGATCAACGGTCCTCGTCCTCTTTCACGATCAACGATCGAGATCCACTTCGGGACTCCGCGCTTCAGGAGTCTCAACTTTCCTCGCTTGCCTCCTCCTAGAACACTTTTACCCGAAGTTCATGATCTGTCGATGGGTGTCCTCCCACATATCAGCGACTGTGAATCACTTCGGCTCTTCGAGATTCAGAAGTTTCAAACTTCCCTCCTGCACTTTCTCCCAGAGTGCTTTTGCTCAAAGTTGACGATACTTCGACGTGTGTCTTCTGGAATCAATGGTCAATATGTACTCTATCCTTTGGGCCTTTGGGAGTTTTCTATCCAACGCAACCTGTCACATCTTTCCCCTTTGGAGTGCCTAGTCTCCGGACTGTACGATCTGTTTCCACGTGGTGAAATACTGGAAGAAGACACGTGGCCCAATCAGGCGGGTGACATGTGTCACATCCTAGCTGACACTTCAATCATTTGCATGCTCAAAACTTACTGACATGTGGTGCACACCCCATGTTTCCATGTCATCCCTGGTGACGTTCGCAAGCCAAGTCACATCAGAAATTCTGGGGTCCACATCACCTCTAGGTGACATCATCATGCCCCACCATTTTGGCTGTTCGGGCTTTGGGACTTCGAGAGTTTCCACACTAGCACACTTCCAATTATCCTGAACTCCGATTTCCTGAACCAACCAAAATTCCGCCATGTGTATCCCTTATCGGACGACCCATATTAACCCTGGACTTTAGGATTTCGGAGGTTACCGCTGCAAGGATCAATGACTACAATTCCTTCGGGCCTTCGGACTTTGGAAGAATCAAACCTCAATTTTTTTTTTTCCTGAAATGTTTTTATCTGAAGCTCGCAATCTATTAATGTGTGTCTCCCACGGATCGACGAATGTGATTTCTTTGGGTCTTTGGATTTCGAGAATATCAACCCTCTAACTTCATTTTCCCCCCCAAAGTGCCTGGATTTCTGCCACATGTCGTCCTAAATAAGACGACTGTGATTCACTTCGGATCTCTGGGGTTCGGAAATCTCAATTCTCAACTTCTGCTCACTCGCTTTTTCTCGAAGTGCTTTCACCTAGAGCATATGATCGGTTGACGCGTGTCCTCCTACAGATCAATGGTCCCCGAATACTTCTTCTCTTCGGAGGTTCGTCGCTTGAGCACTAGCAAGTCACATCACTGCATGCCTTTCAATTTGTAGGGGCACGCATCGGTGGTTTGGAGTAACCCACTTTTCACCTCGCAATTCTCCTGATGCTAACACGTAACCCCTCTGTGAAACCATGGTTTGGATTGCGGGACCACCTTGGGGAATTATCTCCCATGCAACTTGGTTCCCCGCAATGCCTCCTGTCTGTTGATCTCTCTCTCCAATGTGATCCGATGATTGGGACCTTAACCCTTGCTTCCTTTTCATCGGATGACCCCTGTTCTCTTGTCCTTTGATTCAACGATCCTTGATCTCTCCTGATCCTACAGTGGCGATCACTCTAGAATTCAAAGGGGGGATGGTCATGATCCTTCGAACCCTTACAACGGATCTCTAACAATATAACTCATGTGTAGATTCTACTACTACATTCCTCCTTAGATTTTCAACTTCGCGGTCAGAGTTCAATCTCGACCATGAGACTCTGACCAACATACCCACCCCATATCGGCCCAATGTTTCAACCAGAAGCTCTGATACCAATCTGTAACATCCCGAGCCACCTGTAGGCTAGGACATGCTACCTTCAAGCCCACCATTGGACTTCGTACTCTTACCGATACCTTCTTTTCTTAATAAGGACGCATAAGATAAAATATTTAACGACATGCACAACAATATCCAACAAGCATGCATAATCTAAGATTTAGTTAAACGATAATTAAAATACACATTGGAATACATTCATACACAGATAATAATATCACAACAAAGATCACTTATATTTATAAAAAGGCAACACCAACAGGCTGCAGACCAAGGACGTTCCACCCAACCGTAGACACCACTTCTCCAAATATCAACAGTAGTGTCACCCCCGAGCTAGGGCTATGAATCCACAAGGATGGTTCCAGAGTGTGCTTGGGTTCCCAAACCAGTCAACTCTCAATCTCTCATAGGTTTCCCAACACCCACAACAATCCAAGTAGCCAACTCTCTTCTACCTAGTCTGTACCACCCGAGAGAATGAACCTCTGCCCTTCTCTACCACACAGTCCCTCAGGAAGTCCTTCTCCTTTATCTAGGGCCTCCAGCAAAACTGGTTGAGAATCTCAAGGCTGGAACTCTCAGGACTCACATTTTTGAGAAAAACAAGGCACATGCCAATGCATCTCAGACATTCATGCCCCAAGTCATGGCTGGATTGCACCTGCGACCATTACAACCAACTATCTTGTGGCTAATATTCAACAATTTATTTCCCTTTACCAAGACAATACGTAGGGAGGAGGAATCGATGAATGGGTAAGTGAGTGCATGAAAGGGTGTGAGGGAAAGAATGGTAAAAATGAAGAAGTGAAGGAGTGGACGAGCCAATGACCAACCCCAAAATTGGACCAGGGATGGGTTTAAGTATTTTCGTGGGGAATCAAGAACCTCCTGGCCTTCCCCAAGAAGCTCATGTAACCAATCCCCTCCCTTAGGAAAAAAGGGTAATTAACATATGAATAAATATTTATCCCCTCAAGCCCCCTCTCTTGTGGAATCATAGCCCCCTATAACTCTTGTCCTTGTCTGTCTAGCAACCAACAATGTATTTATTATTAATAATGATCAAAACATTACATTTCTTGGGCATACTGGCCCTTTAATAATTTTTTGGTCACTCAGGCCTCTCAACATTGTAATGATACATTATTTAAAATGGGGGTTCGAAACCCGGGGTGTTACATCCCCCCTTAATGAAATGTTTTTGAACTCCTAATATAGATTGAAGTTTGGAAAACTTCACTTTTATAAAAAACTTTGTGGCCTACAACTTGATCATTTGTAGGGAAAAAGAGAACTTTGAGAACGTGATCTTGAATGAAATTTATGATGAAGTGCATGTGTATCTCAATGTGTTTTCTATGTTGATGTTGGATTGGATCTTTGGTGAGCTTTATGACACTCTAATTGTCACACTAGAGGGTGGTTGGATGATGTTGTTGGATTCCAATATTTTAAAGGATCCGTCAAAGCCACAAGTCTTATTGACTTGCATTAACCACTACTTAGTACTCTACTTTTTCTAGAGAAAGAGAAAGAACTCATTTCTTCTTACAATCCCAATTCACAAGTATGTAACCAAAACTAAAAACAAAACTTATAATAGAATTTCAATCATTAGGTTTGTTGGCCCAATCAAAATCAATAAATCCAACCAACAAAGGACCCCCCCTGAACTGTAATGTATCCACAACTGAATTGTTCCCCAAATATACTAAAGTGTCATTTTTTCTTCTTTCCAATGAATCTCATGGGGTGTTTGCATAAACTGGGGAACAAGACCAACATCAAAGGAAATATCAGGATGGGTATGAGTCAAATATAAGAGAATACCAACTAACTGATAGTACAAAGTGGCATCTACTTTGGGTGTAGTACAAGTGAAAATAAGTTTGAATCCAGATTGAAATCCTAAGATGGGGCTTGTTTACAATCTTCCATGTGAAAGTGGTGAAGAAGATCATATGCATACTTAGACTGGGAAAGGGAAATTCCCTGGTTTGCAATACTTGGAGGTCAAGGAAATAATGCAAAAAACCTAAGTCTATCATTTCAAATTTCTTATTAAGGATGGATTTCACATGGTTTAAAAGTTTAGGGTCTTTACTAGTGTGTATAAGGTCATCAACATAAAGAACACGTATTATGACATGGTTTCCTACTTTCTTGGTATAGACATTGGGGTCAGAATGACAACTAGAAAAGATGGTGTAAAGAAGAAAACTATCCATTTTAGCATACCGAGCTTGAGGAGATTTCTTTATACCATAGAGAGATTTCTTAAGGTGGTAAATAAGGATAGTCATTCTAAAAATAGCCAGGATGTTGGTTCATTCTAAACATAAGAAGAAGACAGATTTAACATCCATTTGATGGATCTCTCATTTATGAAATGAGGAAAGGGATAGAACAAGGTGGATGGAATTCAATTTGGAAATGGGGGGAAATGTTTCATTATATTCAATTCCTTCAAATTGATAAAATCCTTTGGAAACTAACTCGGCCTTATGTCTTTCAACTCTTCCATCTGATGCATATTTAGCTCTATACACCCATTTACATTTGACAAGTTTTCTTCCTTTCAAAAGAGGTACAAGATCCCAAGTATCGTTCACCATTAAGGAACAATATTCTTCATGCTTTATTTTGTCCCAATTTGGATGGATAGAAGCTTCTGCAAATGTTTCTAGATCATAAATATTTGAGAATTGATCCAAAAGAGAGGAGGCTCACTAGAACAATGGACATGTATGAAGTTGATCGATAGGATCAACGACAATATCACTAGCTACTTCTCATGTTATATAGACCCGTCTGGGAATTAATGGTGTTGGTGTAGGTTCATGTTCAATGGACCCAAATAGAGGAAGGTGAACAAGCAGAGGTGTATTTTCATCCTCAATGTCATCATATGAAGAAGAAACCAAAATAGGATCACTAAAAAAAGGTTGGGAAGAGAAGATGACACATATTTCGAAGATGGATTGCAAGACAAAGATGACACAAACACTAAATTAGGCTCACAAGCTAAGATATTTTCATCAAGTTTAACATCTCTCCTAATAGTAATTTCATTGGAATGAGGTTGATAAAGTATATAACCTTTTACATCTTCAAAATATCCAACAAAAATGCACTTCTCACTTTTAGGATGTAATGATTTCCTTTTTTCATTAAGAATATGAGCCCATGATGCACTACCAAACACATGGAAGTGGATTACATCTGGTTTAATTTTACTCTATGATTTTTACAATGTTATATTTTTTAAATCCTTTCTGGGAGAGTGATTTTGTTTTTCCAAGGAAAAAAGTCGTAATTTTATTAAAAAAGGTATAAAATTACATCCGCAGATATATACTTGTTATAAGGATAGCCAAAATATATATTGTCTGTATAGTATCTATTACATTTATGTGATTCTTCATAACAAATAAACCGAACTGTGAGTGGGCAACCACCCCTAAGCTGACCAGATATACAAAAATAGTGAGAGTTTAAAAAAATAGTATTTTCAGTTATACACATTGTGTTCCTATTTAAAGTGTCCAAAAGTATCTGTCAGATGTGGATCTTCATGATTGTTCTTCTTGGAAAGGCCTATGATAATCAAAATTGCCGTCCTCCATGTGTTCTGTGATATGCCATCTCCCAAAATCTAGCTGCGATGCTTCTTTGGATAGTCGATCAACCATGGAATTCCTTTCCCTGTAAATGTGTGTGAGAGAGAAAGTGTCAAAAGTAGAAATGGTACTCATTACTTCTGTCAAGTAAGGTCTGAGTCTAGTTATGTGACAATTTTTTTCTTGATTTTCCCACTTGATTATGATCAAAGAGTCCCCAAATACTTGAAGCATGGATACACCCTTTTCTGCTACAAAAAGGAGTAGTAGTTTTAAGGCTTGTATCTCAGTATCTTTATTTGTACTGGGCCCCATCCCGGCTATGAGGTGGAATAAATGTTGATCTGTTAGATATAGGAAACCTCCCCACCCACAGTGAAGTTGGTCACCCGAGGCCGCGCCATCAAAAAATGCCCAAGGTCTGCCTTTATCAATTTGTTCCTCTCGGGGAGCTCGACTCGTGCCCTATCCCGTGGAATTTCCTAAATTTATATGATCTAAAATGCTTAAGGAAATTGTGACCACCCTTAGTGAAGACTGTGGGACGTCCCGAAAAATTGTGTTGTTTCAGGTGATCCAGATTCCCCAGGCTACTAGTATTAGCAGAGATTTTAAGTGTTTTTGGTTTGTCAGTTTTATCCAATCCTTTAAATCTACTTTGAACATGGCTCCTTTCCAACTGCCAACATCATGATTTAAGGTGGAGGCTTCCATCCAGACTAATATGGAGAAGGGGGAGTGCATAAATAAGTGGTCTACCGTTTCCACCTGCAATATGCAGAGAGAGAACCAACTCGGCCTGTGGAATTGTTTCTTTTGTAGGATATCCCAGGTGGGTACTTTGTTTTCTAGAATGGACCAAACCAAGAGTTTATCTTTGGCTGAGATTTTTAACTTCCACAGTCTCTTCTACCACCATTTCTCTTCTTGTTGTGCCGGTGCTATGTTGTCAAGATCTCCTCTTCCAGAGAAGAGGAGATCCTGACTTTCGCAAGGATCTGAGTGAATAGTTCCAAGTTGACACTCATTGTTAAAACATATTGAAAAAGGGGTTCTTACAACACCCAATTAAAAAAAAAATTGAAAATCATACTTGCTGAAACACATACTTTCCACACTTGCGGAAAACACACTTGCTAGAATTGAAATTCACACTTGCGAAAAATGAAATTTGTGTAAATTGCAGGAATTGAAACACACCGTATATGCCCTTACCCATATGTCAACTCAGAGTTAGGAGCACGACTAATCACACTTACATGAAAATTCAAACTAAACCTCAATCCATCGTGCTTCCAACGACGCCAAAATGTTAGGCAGAAATATTGTCGTTTAATTCCGTTGTAGTACTTTCCCAACTATTTAATTTGTCAATCTGAGGTTCGTAGGCTTACAAATCACACACACTATATATGCAGGACTGAAGTAGAAGTAATCTAATTTAAATTGTTGAAATGAAATTAATCTAGGAAAGCATCGAAAGACTAACTAGGAAAGTAGGAAATTGCATAAGGGAAAAAACAATACAACATGTGAAGAGTTGAATGACAAATGACATATGTGAGATCACACAATAAATCAATCTCAAATTATATCACAAGAGTCAAATGACAAAGCATGAAAGAATAACAATGAAAAAATCAAAGCGAAGAGTTCCCTTCTCCTAATTACAAGACTAAATTATGAATTACATGATCAATTATGAATAACATCCTCCAATTATGAATAACATGATTATCCTCATGAAGAGAGAACACTCTCTTATATACATGAGTGTCATAATTACAAATCCACTATTCTCTCAACTTATTCCTTCAAATCCTCCACTCATATATTGGATAAGATATCCTATCAAAATCTCCATGATCTTCTCCTCTGAATATGCTTGAATGATTGTCCCAAATATTCTTCAAATCTTCAAAGCTTGAAGATGAAATTCCAATTTGAGGCTAGGTGGTAATATTTGACTTTGTTGAAATCTTCGCATATGCCTGAACACATCATCAAACTCATCCAACCTTGATATATAATGAAAATATGTTATTTTTCTAATATTTGATCACAAATTCCCTTATAATACTAAAATGAATAAAGTGGAAAATAATAAGGTGAAACCCAAATGTTTGTATGGAAATGGTATGATAAAAGGTTTATTAGGACCATGAAATGTAAGGAATGGTGACATAAAAGAGAATATAAATGTGACATTTCTGAGTCCTAACATACCCCCCAACTCAACTTGTTTCATGTCCTCATGCAACCATGAATGGCTCTTCTTAAGAACTTTTGGCATTTAAACTATGGCTTTGATTGATGATGTCCTTTTAACAATGAATGTTTCCAGGGTATGCGATACAAGAGTAGCAACATGTGAAATTTTCTTATGGTTGGTTCTTGTGTGACAACCATGAATACAAAAGATGTTGGTTCTTGTGTTATCAACATTCATTTCACCTATTGATTTTCTTGCTACAATAATTTAGCCATGTACTCACTGGAAATAATAAGCTATCAATGTGCATAAGAGAGCATCAATGAGTATAAGAAATCCTTTTCTTTATATTTATGAATCATGCCAATATGTATATAATTCAAAATGCAACAAAGTGTCGCTGGAAAATAAATGTTAGTGAATCATAAATGGAATGATGAGATGGTAAAATGGAATAATGGTAATGAATATGTGGTGAAATAGTCCCCCCCCCCAAACAACTGAAGTGGTTGCATATCCTCATGCGACTTAGGGTAGGTTCTGGAAGGAAAGAGAGCACGGGGAGGAAATTTTCCAAAATATTCAAGTCAACATATAAAGAATTGTGTGATTAAATCTTAGAAAAGAACATACCTCCACTTACCCAAAAAGTAGATGTAATTGTTGCGGCTACTGGATCAAGAAAATGTGATTGGCGTTGTAGCTGCAACTGCTATAACTGCTGGAGAAAATAATATTTGACTGTGACTGATGGAAGATGGAAGGTGTCACTGCGGCAAGACCAGGAAAATGGAACTGCTAATGCTGAATCATGAGAAATGTGGAAGGCAGAGAATATGGAACTGTGGTACTCTCATAGATATGAAATCAAACTGCTACAATTGTTGAGGGGATCATGAAAAAGTGTATAGTCTTCACCTGCTACAAAACCGATGGTACAATTCTCATCATGCGAATGAATGTTTCGATGTCGAGCATGAAGAAAAATCATTGGATTATCGGACATTGATGAATGATGTTAACCAATGCAAGACAAACTCACCAGTGATGTCAATGAGTGTCAAGGTACCTGAGTACATCTTGAGAAGTGCGAATAGATGGGATGATGTTGAGCCACTTGCAAGATCAAATGATCAAGGGACATTGATGTATTCCCATGATTGCTAGTGAGAGAGCTTTCCATTAAGGCATGCAAGCCTCAAGGTACTCAAAAGGAACTCTAGTTTATATCCCAGATAAGGTGTTGATGTCGATGGGGCAAGACTGTTGAAAGGTGGGCCTTAAGGAATCCCACATCAGTCAACACGAGTTTATAAAAAGATTGGTAGGACTATAAATGTAAATATCTCAGTTGCAACAGGGTTTATGGCAAGGAAATGTAATCGTGGAAAGGGGGTTTGTTTTATTCAGAAGGAAAACTGGAAAGGAAAAAATGAACTGAAAGAGATAAGGGAATGTATGCAACTCAAAAAAAATAGGTGTGTGAAATCATGAAGGATAATTCAATGGAATATGGGCATCAATACTAGGATGACTAATCAGTCTTGAAGGAGAAATGGGATAGTATCTCAGCATGAAATTTGGCAAAATGCGGAAATATGGGTATCACAACATGTTGTATCAGCATGGTCGCTGTGTAACAACAAACATCAATAAGCACAAAATTTTTCTGTGTAATAGCAAGTGTTTATGACATGTATGAGGAAGATCAACTCCGTCAAGCTATCGATCAAAGCATGTTTTCTAAAAAATGTTGTGATTCATGAAAATCACTACAACATGGAATGCGATCGGTTGTGAACTTGAAAATCTTAGTACAAATTCCTGCAGAAAAATTGTGAGATTTGTGAAGAAAATATCATGCAAAATAGAAATAAGTACGAATGTGAGAAACTCAAAGAAATAAACTGCGTTTTTAGACCTGCTGATAGTGATGCACGAGTTTCTTCGTTGGTTCCTGAACCTGATTGAACTTTAATAAGCATGATTATCAACCTTTCCAAACGAAAGATATTTCCAGTAGCGATGGGACCGACCTTGCCTTGGATAAAAAATGACATTTTCACCAGGCCGTTCGACCTAGCCAGTGAGTGAGTTAATATACTCGAATAATTTCCCAACTGCACTCCTCCATTGTGCATCAATCTCCTTGGGCAATCTTCCAATTCTTTAATTTTTATGTCACAATTATTATCTTGAAATGCAGAAAACCTGTGATAATAAAAAAGAAAGTCATCAACGAATTCATGTAGCTCGTTAAAACTTCCTAGACCAGAAGTCTTTGGATCCAGTTTGCGTGTGAGATCATTTTTAGAAAATCGGCTTCCAAGGGTTCAAGCGGTGCATGATGGCCACTAACATTTCTGGGTTCCTCCTCCTCCTCCACAAAAAAATAATGTTATTATTATTTTTTTTAGAAGCCAAGTAAACAACACCATAAGGAGGTCGAAGGAACTTTTTTATATGGACATACGACTTCCGCATCGAAACCAAAGAATAAACAGTTTTTTCCTTTACAATAATATCATATCCACCTTCTGAGGGATCCATGGCTCGTTCACAAGCACGACTAGAATCGATCTGTGTTTCCTGATTAACACCACTGCTATTGTGGATAAGAGAGCGATCTAGAAACAAATCATCTTCTGAAAAACTTAAATTTATATCACATGCACCATGCTAATCCTGTTCAACAACAGACAATAGAGAATGTAGATCTCCCCAGTCACCAGCATAGAAGTAGAATTTAGGTGATAAAGTGGTAGTTCGTGTAGGAGTTACATGACCATCACAATGACGACCCAGTCGCTCTATCATCAAAGTGAGCACCAAAACAATCATCTGTTGCTGAACATCTTTTGGAATATCAACTAAATAGTCAGATGCTGCGAGATAAAAGGCTTCTCTGATGACTTGGGGGATATCATCAACATTCTGATTGTGCTTTGTTAGAGCCCTAGCCACCCCCACAATGGAGGCTACCCTCCGACAGTTAATTAACAATTGTTCAATGCTAGCCATTTGCGATGAAAACGATACTCAAGTCGACACCTCTGCAAATGCAATGTGCACATGCAAACTGATTGGAATGCGTCTTCCTATACATTATTATTTGATTGCAAGTCACAATTCATATTTTCCTTCCAAAACATTGACTGAGAAGCCATGATTATTACGCTTGGAGGTTTGAGTAGGTTGATTTGGTTCGTTTCCGATGGTTGGTGTCACCTATTGTGTATGTGAAGTTTAACCTTACTCTGTGTTCTGTGTGAGGATGAAATGGAGATCCTGATCGTGACCTTGGCATTGAATGAGGTGGCTATCAAGAGTTATGTACATATCGACGACCCTTATATAGCTAACAAAATCGGTGGCATCAAAATTTTGGGTGTTTTCCAACCTAGATTTTCCTTCCATATTACATCTTTGACCTGGAATTGGTTAATCGAAACACTCTTTCCAGACTCCTTTGTCATATATGTAGAGAAATAAATGAGATCGACATAAGCACTGTTATAACCCATGTCATAAATCACAACATGCCGCGATGTATTTGAGAAATCCTTATCAATCCCCTACTGAATGGTTGCACCAGAATGCTCGTTGATCAAAGATAATACATTGATGCCAGCAAGTTGAGCTGCTTGAATGATACCATTCCTCTCAGCTTGGCCGAAGAACGGTGGCACACTAATCAAAACATCCTTAATAAGGACTTTGGTATGGTATTCCGCCAAATGCCTACCATAACTCAAAATCATGGAAACCAACTCCTCTAATGAACAAACTGTACGACCGTCATTATCTACTCTAATGCCAACAACACCTCTAAAATATTCAACTATGTCATAGGGAAGATACAATGAGTTGCAATGTTTTAATGCAGAGATATATCAACGGCCTGTATACGTATGCATGAAGATAGTCATCCAGTAGGCAAAAATAAAGCTATGCGTGCTTGGTGCCCCCGTAAGTGGATCTACATGCCCTCGTGGCAAACTCGTAACCCATTCCAATCGCAATCCCTGCATTTTGTTAGAAATACACTCAAAATTTACTGTTTGGAAATGATATAGTGTGACGGTTTGGAAATGATATCGCCGATATGGGAGAATATCGTTACAAATCATTAATACAATCAAATAAGATAATCAAAATTTCATTGTTCATTTCTAGCTTGCTAGTTAATCACTAACATGGATAAGTAGATCACGAATCTGAGATACAACCACCTAGAGCTAGCTCACGAATCCGTGATCCAACTGTTTTGTTGATTGAATTAAGTGAAACCTGAGTATCCATTACCTTGACAAAGAAATTTTGATACATATCCATCAATAAGGTTGGGAATATATCTCAATAACTATTAGAATTTAGATCTGACAATAATCCTGTTGGGCAAATTCATTAAAAATTCAGATTGATCGTAACAATATTAAAATATAATCAAGAATAGTTACACAGTTAGGATGTGGCCCACATTTCACGGTAATTAATCTGTTATGGGGAAAAAAATCGTGTGAGTATAAAACATGTTTAATTGCCACAATATCTCCCTCCTAATTCAACGAATAAAGTTTAGCTTTCCGTGGATTTTGATGAGCCTATCTTTCCATATAAGCGTTAAAGATTTTGTTCCGAATATAGACTTAGAAAATACGAAAAATATGGCAAGGAATTGCAACAACCATGATTTCAAGATACGCAGGATTTGTTTTCGGGATTCAAAATTTTAGTTCATTCTTTGACATTTTTAATCAATGCTTATCATTATTTTTGTTTGGTTGGGTTTGTAAACAAGAGCTTTAGCTTTTGATGATTTGATTATTGGCAGGTTGCAGGGTGTAGGGCTGAATATGAAAGGATGAGTCTGGAAAAAATAAAAAAAATGGACCAGACCGGAAGTTAAAAATGAGAAGAGCGCAAACATGACACTATTCAATCATTGTTACAGCAAAAATGTCACTGTTTCAACAAGTAGAGTTTCACTGTATCAACATGCTGTAACAACATGAAAAATTGGTTTTGTTTTTATTCGCCTAATTTTTTTTATCGTGTTTATTTGCAGGTCAAATGATGGACGCAAAAACATTCACTCTTGAAATCAATTTAGACATCCTATTTTCTGATCCTCGCGATCACACAAAGCGCATAGGAGAGCATACTTATTCTAAGAAAATAAAACTGGAAATAAAATCCTACCTACTCTATGCTAACTGAAACTTAAAGATTAGTTACGTGTAGTCAAACTTCCAATGGAACCAAGCATGCACCAATAACAAAAATATGTTCAGTGGTGATTTTTCAAATGAATAATGGAAATATTCAAAAGTGAATGAATCTAGTTGCTGTAACGACAAACTACCTAAATAAAAGTGAAATTTATCTAATCGAGTGCTCACCTCGAACCATTGCTCAATAATGCTTTCATAGGCATGTTTTTCCTCACTCAGATCTTGCTGTAACTCCTCTCCATCTTCCTCAATCTCCTGCTCGAATGATTGTTCGTCATCAAATATGCAGGGTTCTTCAGATGTTGAATCCTCGTTTGTTGCTGGAGGAGTGTTTGAATCTTTAATTGCTGTCAAGATCTCCTCTTCCAGAGAAGAGGAGATCCCGAATTTCGTGAGGATTTGAGTGAGTAGTTCCAAGCTAACACTCATTGTTAAAACATATTGAAAAATGGGTTCTTACATCACCCAAATAAAAAAAAAAACTGAAAATCATACTTGCTGAAACACATACTCTCCACAGTTGTGGAAAACACACTTGATACAATTGAAATTCACACTTGCGAAAAATGAAATTTTCGTAAATTGCAGGAATTGAAACACACCCTACATTCCCTTACCCATATGTCACCTCAGAGTTAGGAGCATGACTAATCACACTTGCATGAAAATTAAAACTCAACCTCAATCCATCGTGCTTCCTCGACAACGGCGCCAAAATGTTAGGCAGAAAAATTATCATTTAATTCCATTGTAGTAATTGCCCAACTATTTAATTTGTCAATCCGAGGTTTGTAGGCTTACAAAGCACACACACTATATATGCAGGACTGAAGTAGAAGTAATCTAATCTAAATTGATGAAATGAAATTAATCTAGGAAAGCATCGAAAGACTAACTAGGAAAGTAGGAAATTGCATAAGGGAAAAAACAATACAACATGTGAAGAGTTGAACGACAAATGACATATGTGAGCTCACACAATAAATCAATCTCAAATTATATTACAAGAGTCAAATGACAAATCATGAAAGAATAACAATGAAAGAATCAAAGCGAAGAATGTTGAGATTTGTACCTTGGGAGGTGTTTCCCATGTGCTTTTTATCCTCCTTAGCACATGTGGGAAGGTTTAGTCACTTTGTACCTAGTACTTTTGTCTATTTGTACTTTGACTTTGGTTAAAGTGCATTTTGGTCACTTTTGGCAAAAATGAACATTAAATCACTTTTTGGTGATTTTGGAGACATAAGTAGACTTAGGGAACTTAACCCAAAAGTGGGTTATGAGTTAGATTTATTTGGTGAGATCTCATCCCTTCATTTGGATTGATCTCAACCATCTAATCTTAGGTTACCCTATTCTTGCCTAAAGAGGGGCAAATGAGACAAAGGAGGGCGCATTGTTCATAGAGGGTTTTGCTCATGAGAGGAGGAGTACTCTAGCTATGGAGATGAGGTCAGATGCATGAGGATTGTAGGAGGAGGACGCTAGCTTTGCTTGAGAGCATCTTGGAGCATCTTGCTTCTATATTTTATTGGAGAGATTCTTCTGTTGAGGAGGGCGCATGGCTTTGGCAGGCTATTTCCTTCCTGGTGGGATTTCTAGCCATCAGATTTCAGTGATATCAGTTGC
>JZKD02S0461796.1:896088-954354 GCA_000966675.3 Picea glauca | reverse complement strand
GTAACTGGTGTAAAAGGTAGTTCGGTGGAGGTCAAGAGCCCAGTCAACGAAGTAGATTCTAACTCTCCCAAATTTAAGTAGGGTGTGACCATCAAGGGTGAAAAGATCGATGAGGAGGAGGAGAAGGGGCAGTGTATGGAGGCCAGACTGGCACAAGATAGAGGCTTCCCACCCAAAGTAAAAGAAGAAGACTCAGAAAATACAAGTGGGGTGAAAGACTC
The DNA here is from genome assembly GCA_000966675.3 of Picea glauca. Lineage (NCBI taxonomy): Eukaryota > Viridiplantae > Streptophyta > Pinopsida > Pinales > Pinaceae > Picea > Picea glauca. Next base: position 954,133 of record JZKD02S0461796.1, on the reverse strand, counting down.
CAAACTAGTAAGAGAAGCAACCAATATTGACATACTCGATAATTCGTGTTCTCGTTGGAGGAGATGATCCAAGGAAGGTGAGGAGAGAGGACCGGTAGCCAAAAGCACTTCCTACCCCGAACCCTGATGGCACCCTCTCCTCGAACCCTTATCTCCAGTGTTTTGCATAACCTGTCTTTTGTAGTCCCCTACACCCTACTGTGGTTCCCACTTCTTTCACGGAGGAGATTTGGAGGAGATTTTCCCTCTTGTCATTCGGTCTTTGCCCTTGAAGGATAGTGGGCATTTTTCCACACCATGACCATAGACATGGAATCTATGACACCTAAATGGGATTCCCTCATAGTCCAGGGTTTAAAAACATTCCCCAGCAACCAATTCTATGAGAAGCTCCTGAAATAAACCCTTTTGCAGATTGATCAGAACCAGTATGTGAGCCACTAACATAAGCCCAATGACTTCAAAGGTCATGTCCGCCTCAAGGTAGCTTCCCAGAATATTTCCAATTTCCGCAAATTGATGAGTGTTTCAGTATTGCATCGAGAGGCCCGGGAGTCTAACCCAAATGGGTTCCTCATTGACCCGCTCACGCTTCACATAAAAGGTAGGTGTCCAACATTTGAGGAGGGTCGGGGTAGCTGCAATGCTCCATACCTTCTTAAGAACCCAATCTACATCATCTGTGGATGAGAAAACAAAGGCGAACCACCCTCTGGTAAGTAGTCTGATATGGGGCATCTTGGAGATCTCTGGTAGCTAGTAGTTATGTACCCATCTTTTGAGATAGGCCATGCCCAGTTTTTTCCCTCTAACCCTACCCACCACTGCTCTTTCTAATAGATCCAAAATATTTTCCATCGCTATGTCCTCCCCAAAGAAAAGTATCCCAGCACCAGTTCTTTCCTTGGCACACCTGATAGCTTTAGATGACCGTCCTTCTGAGCTGTGCTATGTGTTGTTTGAGTGATCCCCCCTTTGTAAAGTAGGAGTGTGCTTCTTATTTTCGAAGGAGATGTCCAGAGGAGTAGAAGAGTTGGATAATCCACGGTCAAGCCTGAGAGTCGTATCCATTATCTGTTCCACTTCCTCCAAGAAGTCAGAGGGAGAAAACCCTTGTGTAGCAGTGAGTTCGGCCAAAACCCCATTTTGTCGCTCAAAATACTGGGGTTCAAGGAGATTTGTAAAAGCAACGCTAAAACTTGAGGAAATATCCCCCACTGACAGACCAAGACTACCACCGAAAACACCTTGTGGTTCAGAGTAGAAGGGTAAATTCCTTCCCCAGTCGTTGGGGAAATCTGTTCCTGCAGTAGGTGACAACTGATGTTCAACAATGGGAATCAAACCAAGCTAGTTCACCTCCGATAGCCCCGAGCCTCCGACTAACTCACTACGAGGCTGAAAACTAGCACTGTCCCCCATCCTAGTGTTCCCAGAGGTGATTAATGGTTTTGGCCCACCTATCGTATGTCAGATACCAGCTAGGAGCCTGAGAAAGGAATTTGTGCCCTGTGGATTCTGAGGAAAGTGGGGTTCCTTGTCTCATAGCGTTGTGTTCTACTGTAGTGTCCCAAGTTGTGCCCTAAACCGCGACGACTTATTGTCAAGCAAGTTCGCGCGGTCCTATCTCTCACCTGTTAAAAGACCAAACCCTGTACCAAATATCTTCGCCATTTTTGATAAAACCCTCGGTCGCTTCAAAGCTCCATCGATGTGTGTCTGCTATAAACTGAATTTGTTATATGAGGAATCGTTCTCCAACCATGGGTGTAAAAATCTTGTGGGAGAGTGATTTACTGTGTAATTGGTACAATTAATGGATTCCACCTAAAACTTAAGACTTAATCCTTTATATTGGATCATACAATTTACCACTTCCTTTAATGTGCAATTGTTTCTCTCAACAATACCATTTTGTTGTGGTGTATATGAAACGATATGTTGAATCTAAATGTCCCATGCAGTGCAGGAATTTGTGTATTTGTTGTTAATATTCACCTCCATTATCTATTCTTAACCTCTATAGTTGATGTCTATAAGGGGCTTGTAAGCAACAAACATGTCCAAAGCTCCACTCTTCCATTTTAAGAAATAAACCCAAGCATGGCTAGAGAATTAGTCAATGAAAGTTAATAAGTACTTGCACCTAGAGAAATAATGAGAAGGAACAAACCACACAAATCAATATGAACAAGATGCAAGGGGGGCGAGGAATGCCACGAGGCACATTTTTTAAAACTATCCCAATGATGTTGGCTAAGAACATAGCTAGCACAAACACTATCTCTGCAAGAAACGAGAGGAAGACCGATCACCATATTTTAATTACATAGTTGCTGCAAGGAACGATAGTTTAGATGACCAAATCACTCATTCCAATTTTTTCTCAAGTAATTTCTATGAGAAATAAAAACTAATGGAAAATATGATGACCCAAAGTTTTCAAATTTGTACAACCTTGTAATATCATCAACAATTTCAGTTGCTATGAAATGTTTAGGATCTTTTAAATCATTGATTACAACTCGGTGAGGTGAAAACTCTACTGTTTTACCTTCATCTAAATGAGTGATTTGATACATTGATAGAAGGTTGGAGGAAATACTTGGAATACACAATATATCATTTAAAAGGCCATAATCTAACTGAATTGTTCCTAACCTTACAACACTAAAAAATCTATCATCACCAACAAATATTTGTTTGGTCTTACATTCATTAAGAGCATAAAAAATGGCTTTATCCTTAGCCATATGATAATATTCTCTAGAATCAATAAGCCACTCATTAGAAGGATAAGTGGGTGTTGCATTCAAGGAAAAATAAGAAGTAGAAAGTGCATGCCCATGAGAGGAAGAGTTTGAAAAAGAAGCATTGATATTAATGTTGTGCTTCTTCATCATTTCTTCTAATGCCTCCATCTTTTTAAAACATTTATAATTTAAATAACCATCTCACTCCAAGATGCAAGAGATTATGTTTCTCTCTAATCAAAGAATAAAAAAAATATTCAAGAGAGTTTGGTTTTTAAGTAGCCCCTAGAGCTTCTATGGTGGAGTGAAAAACATATACACAAATATAATATGCACTAACAAGCTTAGCAAGAATAAAATATATACATTAGTCATCTTTCATTTCTATTTTACAATATGCAAGAAAAATTCCAAGTGTTTTGAACTTAAATAGATAATCTTCAATGCAAGACAAATCATTGGGATTTAAAGAAATTAATTGGTTTTCAAGCTAGTGGGCTTGAATCTCATTGTGATTACCAAATACAATTTCCATCTTTTTCCAAGCTTCATCTATGCCATCAATTCCTTGAAGGTGAAACCATAAATCACTTGAGATGGACAATCTGATTAATATATGTGCTCCATCATTTTTATCATCCCATTTGGCTTTGTTTGCAACATTAGTGGGCCTTCTTCTTTTCCCAAGGTAATTCAGTAAAATAATTTACTTCGTAGTACATCCTCCATATAGGATTTTCATGAGAAGTAGTTTCTACTGGTAAACAAAAATCACTTGGACTATCCATATTAAAATATGTAGGTAAGATGGATTCAAAAGTAGAAATTGACTATCTAGATGGAAAGCTCTCAAAAAAATAGGTAGTTTAAAAAAAAGACACTGAAAATGGATTTCGAATGTCAAAGTTGTCCCTGTTTTAAGAAATACATAAAAGATAACCAAGGTGCTACATGGTAGGTAAAGGTTGGCCCACATGGTGATGGATTCACAATGAGGTTGTCGAGTACAAATTTGTTTTCCTTTACTTCTTTGACTTTGCTTATAAGCTCACTTTTACAAATAAGTTCATTACGAAGTTACATACTTTTATAAAATAAGTGAGAATCACATTTACAGTGAAATTATTTTATAAATTAAAGTTGTATACAAAACGTAACTTAAAAAATAAATATCAAAGTTACTTTGTAGTGATTCACTTTTATAATTTAAGTGAAATACACTTTACAATAAAGTTATGTGATAACTCAAAGTTGCATGAACTTATAAATAAAAAACTTGATGAAAAGAAAGACTTGAACTCAAGACCTCTTATTTAATAAAGTAACTTTCAACCAAGTGAGTTAATGCAAAATATATACCAAATGTTATGAAGGGGAAGGGGATTTTTTTTTTAATTCTTTTCCTCAAAGTGTGTGCTTACCCCAAAAAACTTGTTTTTCCTTGCAAAGAACTTCAACACAGTTGCATACACAAAAAAGTGAAATTTCAAAGGAAAAATGAAACTTTGCAACAAAATCGTTAGATCTTGGTTTGCTTGCTCATAAAATGAAAATTTTCTTTTTGTTTCCAATTTGTTGAGATCACATAAAACATAGAGCAAAGAGAATACATAGAAAATAAAATCCTTTCTGTTTATTTTATTTTATTTATTTATTTCTGAGATCACATAGAGCGTACGACAAAGAGAAAATACAAATAAAAAAGAGTAGCAAATTGGGAATATAAATAGAAAAAACAATATATTAAATATTAGAAAAAATTAAAAGGTGTGATGAAGCGTTATAGCTCCAGATGCGACAAAACTGGATGAATCTTGGGCAAACAAAAACCTATTCAAATGAAACAAAACGTGTTTCCAACTGAAAGAAATGATCTAGATGTAATGGAACAACTCTCTTAGCTCAGAAATTCACATAAATAGTAGAACTTAGAAATCATTTAATGCATATTGTAGAGACACAAGTTAAGGATCTCAATTAACAATAGGAGATGGTCTTCATATAGGCTTTGATACCATGTTAGACAAAACATAATACTTCTACATAGAACAAACAACATAAGAAACCGCTCACACAAACATATCAAATATTGGCACACTAATGTTTTATGTGGTTAAAACCCTCAAAGAGGGAAACAATCAATGACCCCAACCAACGAGATCACTTGAGGCAATATATTAATGCAAAATAAAAATATTTTACATAAGTGTTTCTCACAACCTATATTCAACAAATGATCATCCATGCCCTTTAAATAGAGATCATGGAATAATTGGGTGCTAAGCCATGGATCAATATATCCCCTAGTATCGAGGATAATATGAACCATCGAATCACTTTATGTCTGGAACATATCATGATCGTCAGATTACATAACTATAAATGAATACTATCGTATACTAAAGAAATAGACTAAAGAAACATACTAAAGAAACACACATTTATCTAAATATACAATAGACTAATTTGATATTAACTAACTTCTAAGTGTCTAAATATCCTAACACCTATAAGATTCATCTAGGGCCTAAGGGACTTATTTTCTTCCTTTCCTAATCACAAGGTCTTTAGACACTTCCCTATTGTCAAGGGCATTATAATAGAAACCATATTCCAATTGGAGGCCAAATATCCCCTTTAGTATCCCTATTTGATGGTTTGAAGTCTTGTTTAAATCCCATGATCCCTAGAACCTTCAATTAGAGACCAATTCCCTTATTTTGTTCCCCTTTCGATGGTTAAGTCCCCAGCACCCATCCCTCATGTGAAAAAACTTATAAGAGAACCCATATTACAATTGGAGGTTGTTAGGGTCTTAACATCCCTAACTCCCTAAGTAGATAGATATGTTGCTATGTATTTCTATGTATGGAGGCCTTCTCTAGTAAATAAGGCCCATGTAGTAATGTGAAAACCATAAATGTAATAAGGCTTACTAGAAGGTTTTGCCTACTAGAAAGTTCATTCTATAAAATGTTCTTTGGAGGTAGAAAGTACTATATAAATATGTAGAAGCAATGTAATGAGATTTCTATTGAAGTTTTTCATAATTGGATCTCTACTCAATTGGATGTTTCCCCCTTGAAGAGACTAGTGAAAATTTCTTCCAGTAATAAATGCATAACATTTCGATGCTATTCTAGCCTTTTATTTGGGTATTGTGATTGCAATATGTATTTTATGCATAAAACTAAGTAAAATCTATTATTTTTTCTCTGTGATATTTCAATTTTCTAATAAAGAACACCACAAGTGGTATTGAAGCACTTTCCCGAGTACATATTTTAGAGCAGTTTTTTTTACACTAGATATGTGCTCCATTGCTGTAAATAACATAGTGATATGTATTTCAACATGTAAAACTATGGTAAGGGAAGCATAAATGAAGGAAATACAATAGGTTTCACTTGGTTGGACACCCTTGTAACCCTCGTTGGTACATGTTCAAGTAGTATTGCATTAGACATCACCTGCATACAAAGTTTCACTTCCACACAATCTAGGGTATGTTGGAAGTCCTATAGGTTTTCTAAGACTAGCTTTAGATAATTTGATCGATTGCTTGGCTGCTATATTTGCACCAAGAATAAAACTAAAGAATATTACTTTCTTGTACCTATTGGGTAGTACAAATAAGGGTACAATTAAGCCTCCTTAGTTAGAGCCCTAATAAATTGGGCCGACTACTACTATTGAACCTTACACATATATTAGAGAGCTATAACACCTGTCACTCCCTTGTCTTTAGGACCTTTGAATCCCTAATCCTTGTTGCTAGTCCCAAGAACTCATACAAAAAGGTCTGTCTTGAAAACTTGCACATTTAGTCACTGGAAACCTTGTTTTCTACTACTAGTCCATGAAATTCCTACATAATCTACAATATTGAGAATTTGAGCATTCTGTCAACATAATATTATTCAGGTGGGAGTATAACTCTGTAGAGGTAAAAAACAATAGTCTAGGTCCTCACCACACCCTTATTTGGGACCTATCTCAATAGACTCCTTATGTCACGTCAATCATTGTGGTACCAATATCAAGTAAGCCTTTTTTTGGTGGAACCTCTTTCCCTATTACTCAAAATATATATCAATATCCTCAGAAAGTAACTTATTAATCACATTGGTACCACTCTCCAGTAATTTTTTTTTTGTACTGCGATCCCTATGGATACCAAAAATCACGATCTCACCAACCGAGTCTCCACCTTGGAAACTGTGTGAGGAGTTGTAACACTAACTAGGTCATACCCACTCCTTTGTTGAGAATTTTTTTTCGTTTGTTAATTCCAAGCTAAAAAAACAAGACTTATTCACATAATATCTGACCCAACTCACGACCATGTACAATCAATTCAAGGAAAAACTATCCCAACTAGAGGGTGTTGAATCATCCAATCCCATGGGGCCTAATTCTCATCAATTTTTTCATGATCCTATGACTAAAAAATGGAGTTAAATCCCTAAATTAGATGTAAACAAAGTTGAGGGCTTTGACCCTATAGGTTGGCTCACTCATATGGAACACTATTTTACCTACATGGCATAACCGACGACTTAATGAAAGTTTGTGTGGGTGTCTTATATTTAGATCCTGCATGTTAGCAATGTTGGAAATGGCATAAGACCTACCACATGGGTTATATTGCTTGGATACAATCTATAACATATTTTTATTAACATTTTTCCATTCACTGATTATTTGGGACACTTGAACAAACTTAAACAATCTAATACAATTGAAGAGTTTGTCTCTACTTTTGCTTTTTGCACCAAAGGCATGTCAGATACCTTCTTAAGTGAATGCTTTATTAATGGTATGAAGGAAGAGATAGATTTCAAAGTCTTAATGGCTCACCCTACGACTTCTTGGTTAGAAGCCTCTCAAAAATCTAGGGAATCGCAAAAGGTAGTGACTGCCCAAATAAAAAAAAAAAAACATTCTTTATTCCCCACCCCCATCCCACCAAATCCATTCTCTCAATCCTCTCATCCTCTCAATATTCACAAATTAACCCATGTTGAAATGGTGGAGAACCGATTCAAAGGTCTCTGCTACAATTGTGATGACAAATATTTTCCCAGGCATAAATATAAGGAGAAATTTTTGTTTATGGCCATTTCAAGGTCCATTTCAGAGGATGACGCTGAAGATATAACTCAAGAACCTATGCCTCTTCCAGTTGATGACTTTACCCCTTTTGATTATCCTAATGTGGAACCCCACATCTCCTCGCATGCCTTGACTAATATTTAAACTCACTAAACTCTCAAATTGGTTGGCTACATCAAACATCGTAAATTCATTTTCTGAATTGATAGTGGTAGCACCCATAAATTTATTGATTAATGGGTAGCCCAAGAAACACACTACTATATCCATGTTGTGAAAAATGTCTAGATCCTAATTGCTAATAGAGGTTCCATTAAATATGAGGGTCATTATTGTTGGTCCTAAAGCCTGCACCTGATTGCTGAAGGGCAGAGCTAGGCCACCTCAAATTTGGAATGGTTGGTTTTTTTTAATTTTGTTGGTCAGTTAGAGGGTTGGTTTTACCAAGACAAGAGAATGGTTGGGTTGGAAAAATGAATAGGATGAGGGTCATCCTTGGATGGTGGCACACTAGTGATTGACAAGTGAAATAATAGAGGTAAAAAAAAAGGGAAACAACAAACCACTAAATGAATAATCTGTTGCAAGAAGTTTAATACTTAAAATATCATTTCAAGAAATTAAACATGTATCTAAACACAATTATGCCCACATGTTGCAATAAAAATGAATCTTCACCAAAACATTAGCTGTTTTACAGGTTGCATATTAGTAAAGATAAGTTATACAATAGTTGAAGGAAATGAAATGTACTTCGCACAAATCAAAAATTGCATTCAAGATAAGATAAAAACACATGAATATTTGGACAAAACACACTGTCATCAAAAGTATATGCACCAGGTAGAGAAATTTAATCCAAGCGGAGAATAGGTTCAACCATTATGATGTATTGCTATTCTTTCCTAAAAAACCCCACCCTCCAAAATGTACATAAACTGCATATTTATCAGGGTTGCAAAGGCTCTCATCCATCTCAGACTGAGACTCAACTCTACATTACTAGTTGTAGAACAACTTATTAACTTAACTAAAAAATCTGCTGGAGTACAACAATGTATACTTCACGCTTGACTTAATAAAAAAAAGTGGTTCTTATCACACATAAAATACCACTTATTAACTTAATCTAAAATAATCCTGCAATTGAACAACTAAAAAATTCTACTGGCAATGAAACGGGACTGATGCATGCACTGGGATTTTCAGAAAAAGACTAGGAACGACAAAAAAAGTTCTGCATTGAGCACTGGCATGCATGTGCGTTGTTTGAGGCCACTGGAGGATAACTGACTGTATTTGGCAGCTTCTTCACATTATCTGTTTGAGAAAGAGGTAGGTCTTCTATTTTTTTTTTGGAGTCTTCGACATTCCTTCTCCAGCCTAGATTATGGTTTCTCGAGTTCCTGAATATGGTGTTGCAGAGTCCGGATTCTAAAAATTATGTTCTGTACCTGTTGACTATCAATGAGCTGCTCTGTTTCGATCGTAACTGGACTTCCTTCTTATTTTATCTGTGATGGACTGGTCATGGTCTGCTAGTGTTCTTCTTCTCCTCATGATTTCTCCTTTGATGATCTGGCTTAGCACCCAATTTTGTTACCACACACTGCTCTCTGATTGGACCCTAGACGTGATATAAGCATGTGCTTGCGGAAGTTATCAAGGGGGGTTTGGATCAACACCGCTCCGACTCCCACAATCCACCACCAACTGCCACGTACCTCTCTATTTATACCATGGTTTCGATTGCGGGACCGCTCTAGGATGTTAACTTTCGAGCATTTTCTGCGTCTGCAATGAAGTGTGGCCGTCGATATTTTTGCAATCTACGATTTGGGTAACCCTGCTATTTTAGTACCCCTGCTAAAGTTTATTTGTCTTCCAACTCCATAATCCTTTTAAGCATGTTTAGAGATGGTGCCACTTTTTTTGATCAGGATCTTTGAATGCTGAGCAAGAATACCCCTTGGAGGACGATCTCCCGAATCTGATGTGGTGGCCGGACGTCATTGTGTTGACGTGTCATGGAAAGAAGGGTGACACGTGTCACGTGGAAATGGGTGAATGATGCAACCAAATGACTTGGAATGAGTGCCACGTGTCATGACTGATGAGTGTGCCACGTGTCTCAACTGATGGTTGCCACACGCTTCGACACTTCGGGCTTCGAGAGTTTTGTATTGTGAAGCATGAAGTTCTCCCGGAGTAGTATGGGCCTAGAGTGACGTGGTGGCCTGACGTTATATGATGTCACAATTTCTGATGTGTCACAAAATGAGAGTGATATGTGTCACTCGAAAATGAGCGGATGACATGCCCAAATGTGCCTGCATCGAGTGCCACATGTTAGCACCAGATGGATGCCACGTGTCTTTAACGAATGAGCACCACACATATGAACTGATGAGTGCCAAGTGTTTTCGACACTTCGATGTTCAAGAGTTTATGTTTTCTCTGAATTGAAAACTCCCGAAGTGGTACGAGCCCAGAGTGATGTGGCAGCCTGACCTCATTTCGACATTTCGGTGCTTATGTCTAGTCGTTAAGCCTTTCACGACTTTGAAACTCCGAATACATGAGATCCATTAATATGAACCTTACATGGGATCTCCACCATTGAAAATTGAACCCGTCTGTTTGCTTGTATTTCAAGCCTGAAATGGACTGCTCTGAATGCTGCGTTTTTGCTCATGGTTTTTCCTGTGCAAAAAAGTACTTGGTCGACCTGCTACATGCTCTATTAGTGGTAAATTTGATGACACATATTTCAAACCAAATCAATGACATGCAATTAACCCTTAAGAAAACAAAAAGATGGCACAAAGAATCAATTAAAGAGAAATATTAAAACGTGTAGAATAACTTAGCAAGAACAAAACAAAGAATCATGCTTTAAGAAGATGTTATAAGTGAATCAAAAGGGTAAGGATGCGATGCAGACCTAAGTTCCAACATTGGCTACAACCAGGGATAACACTTCCTTGTGAGGTGCTAAGAACAATAGATCAATGCCTTTGAATTCAAGAACCTTCTCCCACCTCCCTTTTCTTACCTCTATTTCTGTATGCCAACCACGTATCTCTGCCACTGTCTCTTAGCCATGCATCTCTGGAGTTCAAAACAATAACTACACCCCAGTTCATTTGTTGGGCTATGGAGTCTTTATTCAATATGAAACTTAAAACTGCAGCTACACTCCAATTCCTTTGTTGGGCTATGGAGTCTTTATTCAATATGAAACTTAAAACTGCAGCTACACCCTAGTGCCTTTGTTGGGATATGGAGTCTTTATTCAATATGAAACTTAAAACTGTAGCTACACCCTAGTGCCTTTGTTGGGATATGGAGTCTTATTGTTGATCTACACACAAACTAATGAAAACAACAACATACTGAAACAAAATGTGAACTGGAAAATTAACTGCTCGAACTAAGAGCTTATTCTCCTACTACCTACTCTATTCAACTGAAAACCAAGTAATAATGTGTAATCAGATTTCCAGTGAAACCAATAAACCATTTGACTGAGAACCATAACTCTGTGCATGCCACTGTTTAGAATAATCAAAAGAGGATATATCATATGCAACAAAAAATTATCATGCATCTCGTACTCACGGCTGCAAAAGATTATCATGATAAAACTTACCACACTTGATATTTTGGAAAAATAAGAATCCAACCATCCCGCTATTGGATCTCAAAACTCATGAAAAGCATCCAATTGGTTGAGACGACAAAGTTGTTGTTGTATGAGATCTACATTATTGATAATATTATACTCTTCATGTTCTCTTTGAAACAACTCTTTAAGATTATACGCTTCATTATAAGAAGGGGCACATAAATCCCCTTGAAATTGGTGATCATTTTCTTGGATAGAAAACTCTTGGACATAATTAAAAACAACAAGATGATCATAGAAATTTGATGGCTGTAAATTTCTTTCTGTAGCTTCAAAATAAGAATCAACATGCTTAAGAAAATATTCATTATGCTTAACTATCTCTTCACAACTAACATCCCTATATTTATTTCTATGACAAGAATACATTTGTTTAAATTCCTCACAACATTCATCATTTTTAGTTTTAAAAGAATGTTTAAAGTCGTCCCGCTGTATAAAAAATTTGGAAGAAGATACAATTGATAATGAATTTTCTTCCTCTTCCTCAACATTATCATCCCATTCATCTATACTGCTATAAGAACTAATAATTGACTATTGAATATAAGATCCAAATTCTTCACAACAATTTTCAAAAAGTAAATCATCTGGAAAAAACCTTTTACAATGCTTACTGAATACAACATGGAACTGTTCCAGGGAGGCGATGCTAGTAGGGGGAAAGGATTGATACCACTCATGAGAATCTCCCTCTAATGAGTACATGAACATCTTCATTAATACATCCTCATGATGTATTCCCCACTGATGCATGAGTTCATGAAACTCAAGCAAATGCTCAACAAGGTTGTCATCTCTATGTTCTCTAAATCTGGGCAAGAAATCACCCCACTCATCTATAGTAGGAACAACATTTGGAAAACTAGGAACAACAGAGAAATTAAAAGGAGAAAACCTCCGAGCCAAGATGGCTTCCATATGAAGATATGACTTCTTAAAACTGTAGAGTTTCCACTAGATTCTTTAACCATGGAGTCGCTAGGTGAATGATCTGCAGTCTGAATGTGTCTGGATTTTGTTCACCATCAAAAATCAGATCTAATCATTGTCATTATCCCAGGGAAATATTGCTTCGTTAATCTGTTCCCTGGAAATGATGCCATAAGATGTTGGTCCTAATGTCTACACTTGATTGCTAAAGGGCAGAGCTAGGCCACCTCAAGTTTGGAAAGGTTTTTTTTTTATAATTTTTTTGTTCAATTAGAGGGTTGGTTTTACCAAGATAAAAGCATGTCTGGGTTGGAAAAATGAATAGGATGAGGGTCCTCCTTGGTTGATGGCACACTAGTGATAGACACGTGAAATAATAGAGGTAAAAACAAAGGGAAACAACAAACCACTCAATGAATAATCTGTTGCAAGAAGTTTAATACTTAAAATATCATTTCAAGACATTAAACATGTATCTAAACACAATTACTCCCACAACTTGCAATAAAAATGAATCTTCACCTAAACATTAGCTATTTTACAGGTTGCATATTAGTAAATACAAGTTATACAATAGTTGAAGGAAATGAAATGTACTTCGCACAAATCAAAAACTCCATTCAAGATAAGATAAAAAACACATGAAGATTTGGAAAAAACACACTGTCATCAAAAGTATATGCACCAGGTAGAGAACTTTAATCCAAGCAGAGAACATGTTCAACCACTCTGATGTATTGCTATTATTCACCCAAAAACCCCACCCTCCAAAACGTACGAAAAATGCATATTTATCAGGGTTGCAAAGGCTCTCATCCATATGAGACTGAGACTCAACTCTACATTACTAGTTGTAGAACAACTTATTAATTTAACTAAAAAAACTGGTGGAGTACAATAATGTATACTTCACGCTTGACTTAATAAAAAAAAGTGGTTTAGGGATGATTTTAAACATGAAAAATTATTTTAAAATGTAGAAACCTTGACAAATCTTAATAATCCTTCATATGCCAACTATAAAATGTTTGGCGATATTTTTGTAAAAATATTCAAATGTCCAAGTATTTTATATAGTTTGTATAAAATTTTGGCGATTTTTAAAGTAAAATAATTTTATCCTTTAGAATTTGGGTGAATCATTTTTAGAATAGCGAATCTTATTTTGGGAAAAACCATGGAAAATTAGCCCACGAGTGAAATTTAGACCCTAAAATCATCCCTGGATTGGTTCTTATCACACATAAAATACCACTTATTAACTTAATTTAAAATAATCCTCCAATTGAACAACTTAAAACTACTACTGACAATGAAACAACACTGATGCATGCACTGGAATGAACTGGTATTGGAATAAAAAGACTAGGAGCGACATAAATGAGTTCTGCATTAAGCACTGGCATGCATGCACGCTGTTCGAAGCCACTGGAGGATAATGGGCTGTATTTGACAGCTTCTTCACATTATCTATGTGAGGAAGAGGTAGGCATTCTGGTGTTTTTATGGAGTCTTCGACATTCCTTCTCTAGTCTGGATTATGGTTTCTCGAGTTCCCGATTATGGTGTTGTAGAGTCCGGATTCTAAAAATTCTGTTATGTACTTGTTGACTATCAACGAGCTTCTCTGTCTCGATCGTAACTGGGCTTCCTTCTTGTTTTCTCTATGATGGACTGGTCACGGTCTGCTAGTGTTCTTCTTCTCCTCGTGACTTCTCCTTTGATGATATTTCTTAACGCCCAGTTTTCTTACCACACACTGCTCTCGGATTGGACCCTAGACGTGATATAAGCACGTGCTTGCGGAAGTTTTCAAGGGGGGTTTGGATCCACACTGCTCCGACTCTTGCAATCCACCACCAACTACCACATACCTCTCTATATATACCATGGTTTCGATTGTAGGACCGCTCTAGGATGTTAATGTTCGAGCATTTTTCGTATCCAAAATGAAGTGAGGCCGTCGATCTTGTTTCAATATGCGATCTGGGTAACCCTGCTATTTTAGCGCCCCTGCTAAAGTTTATCCGTCCACCAACTCCAGAATCCTTTTAACCATGTTTAGAGATGACACCAATTTTTGCGACCAAGAGCTTTGAATGCTGAGCAGGAATACCTCCCGGAGGACGATCTCCCAAATCTGACATGGTGGCCTGATGTCATTGTGCTGACGTGTCATGGAAAGAAGAGTGACATGTGTCATGTGGAAATGGGTGAATGACGCAACCAAATGACCTGGAATGAGTGCCACGTGTCATGACTGATGAGTGTGCCATGTGTCTCAACTGATGGTTTCCACGTGCTTCGACACTTCGAGCTTCGGGAGTTTTGGATAGCAAAGCATGAATTTATCCCATAGTAGTACGGGCCTGGAGTGATTTGGTGGCCTGACGTTATATGATGTCACAGTTGCTGATGTTTCACTAAAGGAGAGTGATATGTGTCACTCGAAAATGAGCGAATGACATGCCCAAAGGTGCCTGCACTGAGTGCCACATGTCAATGCTAGATAGATGCCACATGTCTCTGATGGAATAACGCCATGCATAGAGCCACATGTTTGAACTAATGAGTGCCAAGTGTCTTCGGCACTTCGACGCTTCAACGTTTCGACGTTTGAGAGTTTATGTTTTCTCTGAATTGAAAACTCTCGAAGTGGTACGGGCCCAGAGTGACGTGGCGGTCTGACATCATTTCATAATTTTAGTGCTTCTGTCTAGTCATTAAGCCTTGCACGAATTTGAAACTCTGAATGCATGAGAGCCGTTAATCTGAACCTTACATGGGATCTCAACCGTTGAAAATTGAACCTATCTGTTTGCTTGTATTTCAAGCCCGAAATGGACTGCTCTGAATGCTGCGTTTTTGCTCATGGTTGTTCAGGTGCAAACAAAGGACTTGGTCGAATTGCTACTTGCTCTATTAGTGGTAACTTTTATGAAACTTATTTCAAACCAAATCAATGACATGCAATTACCCCTCAAGAAAATAAAAGGATGGCGCAAAGAATCAATTAAAGAGAAAAATTAAAACATGGAGAATAACTTAGCAAGAAAACAACAAAGAATCAGGCTTTAAGAAGATGTTATAGGTGAATCAAAAGGGTAAGGATGTGATGCTAACCTAATTTCCAACAATTATGAAAATGTGCAGCTTCAAATTGGTGATTATTCCTTGAAAACCCACATGTTTTCTGTTGAAATGGGTGGTTGTGACATTGTCTTGGGTGATAAATGGTTAAAGACATTAGGACCTATCACCATGGATTTCCAAGCGTTATACATGAGTTTCTAGTAGGAATGGAATTACTACACTCTCCAAGGAATCACACCAAGTTCTCCATATATCATCAACTCACACCAAATGGAAAAAAATATTAAAAGAGGCTATTCAGTCATTGTTTCCCAATTCCATGCCATTCAATCCATTAAGACCCCTTCCCAACCCATCCATCCTAACATATAGTTAGTTTTAACCAAACACCAATTAGTCTTTGAAACATACCCCCAAGGCCTCCCACCTTCTTGTGGTGCACATGATCATTCTATTCTTTTCATACCAGGTAGCCTCCCACCCAATTTACACCATTATCACCACTACTTTGCCCACAAAGATTAAATTGAAAATATAGTCCAAGATTTTCTAGCTACTGGTGTCATCCACCCTAGTAGTAGTCCTTATTCATCCCCAGTTGTCATGGGTTACATCCCCATAAATATCAATACATCTGAATCATTCGTATCCAACTGCATGTGTGGAATTAAATTCTAATAGGGAAATATATCATAAAGCTATGTTGTAAAAACATTTCTACATGGGAAAAAAAAGAGTTAACAAAAAACAGGTTACCATAAGTCACACTCCATATTATTGTAGACAATACAAAACATAACCGATAAAAGAATGAAACTCATGAAAAATGAAGCATAGTCTTTCATTTATGTGACCGTTCCAAATGCTTTACCACTCTCTTTCAACTTACCTTGCACCATTTATTTATTGAAACTTATATTGTGTTTCCAATTTCCATCCATTTTCATGTCTTAGCTATTTCATCTCCATTTGCACCATTTTTTTGAATATTTAACAAGGAGATGTATTTTCCTGATTAGGTATTTTTCACCTTAACATGGGCCAAAACTAGATTTCACATCGGTTGCAAACAATAGAATCTTGGTTCAAGAGGAAGAGAAAGGAACACTATATAAGTTGCAATAAATAAATAGTTCAAGGAAATTTGAAAGGGAGTGGTAAAACATTTGGAATGGTCCCATAAATGAAATAATATACTTCAATTTTTCACGAGTTTCATTCTTTTATTGGTTATGTTTTGTATTTTCTAAGACAATATGGAGTGTGACTTATGGTAACCTATTTTTTGTTAACTCATTTTTTTCCCATGTAGAAATTATTTTACAACACAACATTATGATATATTTCCCTGTCAACATTTAATTCCACATAGGTAGCTGAATACTAATGATTAAGACATATGAATATTTGTGGGGATGTTACAAGTAGTATCCGGGCCAAGTTACAACAATAGGGGTTGTATGGGCTCAAGGAAAAATGATTTTAATAACCTATAAGATTAGAATTTTGAAAATTGCTGAAGAAGAACACAAATTAATTATGGATCCACTGAATATGATTATGTTTTACTAGTTGATGAAGAATATGTTGGTTGCTTTCTGTATTTGGAAGGTGTAGAATATATAATTTGGTGTACATATGATGTAATTTTTTATGCATCTTTTTCACTGCTTGCTCTCTTTCCAAAGATTGAGCTTAATATACAACATGAATTTGCAAAAGCTGTATTAATTGAAGATAAGAAAATAATTAAATTTCTAGTTGAAGGTAATTGGGGAATTAGAAAGGTAAGAGGTGCTATACCTCATGATCTAGGATTGCATGACCCTTGGATTGAAATAAATGCATACAATATTCATGATACAACTCAGTGGAAGGATATGAGCTCAAACTTTGTACTTTAGGTTTATAGGGATCTAGTTGCAACTGGTGACATGACTTTTGGCAAAGATGTTTGGAAAGTTGTCTATGTTTCCATTGAATACACAGAGAAATTTGATTGGTATGGTGATGATATCATTGAGAATGATGGATTCCCTAATCATACATATGATACTTGGACAATACATGGAATTGGTGCATACTGTGGAGGCATTTGAATTACTACACTTCAAGATGCCTTTGAAATGGTAGCTAAATTAGGTGAGCAAGATATGTGGATATGGGTTGTTACATCATGGTACTAAAAAAAGAAGGCACTTGGCACATGTTTCCTAACTTTCACACTCTTAAAAAAATAATCATGAAGGATAAGTTCTCCATTCCATTCATTAACAATATTTTAGATGAGATCAAAGGTGCTCAATTCTTTACCAATCTTGATCTTCATTTAGATTATCATCAAATTCATATGAAGGAATCAAATGATCGCAAAACTAATTTTCAAACTAATGAATCCCATTATGAGTTCTTGGTGATTCCATTTCCTTTGCAATGCACCTTCCACCTTCCAGAGTCTCACAAACCACATCTTCCAACCCTTTCTATGTCATTTTGTCTTCATCTTTTATGATGACATCTTGATCTATAGTAAAACTTGGCATGCCCATGTCAACCATGTGGATCAAGTCTTACAAATTTTTTCTCATCATCAATGCTTTTGCAAGTGGTCTAAACATGTCTTTGGTTTCTATGAAGTAGAATATTTTGGTCATATTTTTAGTAATGATGGTGTATGAGTGCAACTACATAATATTGAAGAAATGAAGGATTAACCATGTCCTAAGACTTTTAAAATTTTATGAGGTTTCCTTGGTATCATAGAGTACTATAGAAATTTCTTCAAGAACTATGGAAACATTGTCACTCCCCTCACTACCTTACTTAAGAAAAATGCTTTCAGTTGGAGTGAAGCCATAAATTATGCCTTCTAGGATTTGAAGAATTCTATGTGTACAACCCCAATACTTGCTTTTCTGGACTTCACTAATACTTTTTTTTTCGAATGTGATTCCGCACGTAAATACATAAAAGTAGTTCTTATGCAAAAAGGAAGAAATAATGGTGTTGGGACATGAATTTTTGGGACTAGTTTTGGGAGCTACGCAACGTGCATAGAAGAAGGAAAAGAAGTTAGTGCATTTTCAAGAACAACACATGCAAAGGAAGGAAGATAGTTAGAAGCTGTTAAGAATTTTGGTCCATTAGAAAAGGGATAAGCCCTAATGTAATTGTATACATATGTAAGGGTTTTTGGGATAGAGTAAGAGAGTGAGAACAAATGAGTTGAATAGTGAATGAGAATAGCATGTGAGCGAGTAAGGAGAGCTAAGTATGCACTGTATGTGTGAATGTAAGACTAAAGAGAGAGATATAGAAGGATAAGAGAATTGAAATGACATAATGTATGAGCGTATTGCACATATTTTGTAAGATATGCTTACGAATAATATAAGAAGTTGACCGTTGTGGATGTAGCCCATCTTGGGTGAACCATGTTAAATCCTGGTGTATCTATGTTATGATGTGTTATGATTTGTTTTGTTTATTGCACACATATAATGTATGGTTAATATCAATATGTTGTCTATTTTGATGATTTTGTGCACATGATATAACGTATAATGAACAAATGTTAAGTGTAATGGTTATGGTGAATGCCTCCCATCCCTTCATGATTATGAAAACCTGGTTCCTGCAATCTAGATAGATACCTCAGGTGAGACTTCACCTTCTTGTGGGTGATGCCAAAAAGGTCAATATATTATGGTTTTGTTGGTGAATTCATGTTGAACCCTGGTCCTAGACACCGTGTGCCAACAAATGGTTCTGTTGTGAGGACCAAGATCTGTGATTGAGGGGAATGTGGAGGCAAACTAAGGAAGAGATCGAACAATGGTTAGAGGAAAATGAGCTCAATTTTTCTAGATATTAGAATAAGAACCCATGCATCAGTTTGGAGCAGTGGTTACAAAGGTATGTATTTACACACCTACATGATATTTTCTTTGTTGATTTCCCGATAGTTTTGGATGAGTGGTTACAAAGGTTAGCTAAAAATAACGGAACATTTCGCACTATTATTCTGAGGAATTGGACCCATGAGTTGATTCAACAAGTTAATGTTATAATCAATCACATCTCACACGCATTTGATTTCTGGTTGGATAGTGTATTGGGGGGTTATATTACTCAATTTTCTATAGATTGTACCTAGTCATATAGTGCTGCTGAAAGGGATTTCTTTAAGGGTCTACACAAAAGATATTTGAAATCATTGTCCACTTGGATCAAGATGCTACTGTGTGATAATGGGGTTATGAAGATGGAATCCGATTTCCCTAGCATCTAGGCGCCTTCGTTCACATAAGGGGACTGGGGTTTGACCAAGGGATGGTATGAGTGTATGAGATTAGGGATGCATTAAAGAATTAATGAGAAAAATATGAAATGAGAATGCTGAGAGAAGAAGAATGTGGGACTGAAGAAGAGATTGGAGTATTGTGCAATGGAGAAATATTTCGGTATAGTAGGAAGAGAATTGTGGCTGATAGAGAAGAGAAACAAAATGATATTGAGGAAAGAGACACTGGTGTAGTACTCCATATCAAAGGAGTACCACAAAAAGAGGAAAATGAAAAGGATCATCAACTCAATCTAGCATAAGAAAATCTATTACATCCCACTCAGGGCATACTCTATGTCGAACCCATGACCCCGTGTGCATCTCCAAGATTCAAAAATTTGTTGCAAACACTTGTAGTGAGTGAGGGAAGCAAGGATAGTAGTAAAGGTAGTTAGAGTAGTGGAAGTAGTGCAAAAAACCAGAATCAATTGGTGACACCAATGAAGAATACTACGTAGTACACCATGGTGGGGGTAGACCCCATGTTGAGAATGCTTGTCTTTCACAGAGTAGGGACAAAATATCCAAAACAACACTTATTTGTTTGTGAAGTAATATGGATTGTGAAGAATGTCCAGGATAATGATGTGAAAATCGCGCAGTTAGTAACAACATTTAGAGACTGCGTGTTACTCTGGTATATGAAGTATCAGTCTACTGCATCTACGAGACAAGCTAGAACATTGGCAGACATCAGACAAGCTTTGTTAAAATAATTCTAGAAACTGAAGTCCGAGTCATAGTGTATTACAAAAATGAAAGAGATTAATAAGTCACATAATGAATTAGTATGGGATTTTGACCAGAGATTCAATATATTGATGGATCGATTGACCTTCCAGATTCCAGATGAGAAACATAGGAAATGGTTCATTGCAAGATTGTTACCACATATATTATGCCCTTTGATGCAACAAAAGATTATGTCATATTTAGAAGTTTTAGAAACCACCATGAAGTTCGAAGCATCTCCTGTAAGAGAAAATGGTGCAGGGATGGCTCAGGTTCAGTCGCTATTAGAAGCATTGACAATTCAGTTGCAGGAGCTTACTAAAGGGAAATAAAAGCACAAAGAAGTCTCATGTACCACATGAAGAAAGGAAGGTCATCATAAGAACGAGTGTCCATCGTTGAAAGAGTATTTGGATACAATAGCCTTGAATCCCTTGGCACTAGGAGAAGTATATTGTGAGATATGCATAACAATGGGTCATCATCCGATTGCCCGTCCTTTGATGTAGAAGTATCAGAGCACCGCCAAGAACTTATTTTTAAAATTTTGTAAGTCTATGAGACATGAAGAAAAGGAATGTCACACACTTGATCTCATGAGAGAATGCACTGTAGATGCATACAAAGTTCAAGGGGAATATGGATCAAAAGGAGGAGTATCACAATATAATACTCCGAGAGGATAAAATCAAGGAGGAAGAGGAGGATTCATAGGTCATGGAAGAGGATGATCTGACATAGGAAGAGGAATGATTATATGTTATAACTGTAACCATCCTAGGAATTTGGCACGAGATTGTCATAATCCTTGTACAACATGCACATACTATAGACAAATAGACCATGCGACGAAAGATTGTCCATAGTTGATTGCGAAGTGGCAGGAAAAGAGGAACTAGAATGCGCATATGATAGTAGCAGAAGAGCACGATGATCAACCAAGAGTAGCTGCAGTTACGCATGGAGGAGAAAGAACATGAGATGATGCGATGAAACAAGGAATTCATACTGACTATTGGGTCATGAAAGCAGCAAAACCTCCTTCGATGTTTGACCTACGAAGAGAGAGAGAAACACATACAAGAAATCAAGGAAGGAATTGTCAGAAACATAATGAGTAGCATCAACTTCACAACCTGTGTATGACATGGCACCATCCTATGACCACTCGATGGTAGAAAGGACATTTGAGAAGGTAAGTACTATAAAAAGTTTCTTAAAGAGGTTTTTAGAACTAATGAAGGTTGAAACTACATTGAGCACACTGCTAGGGATGATAGACCAGTGTGTGCAAGATAAAGAAGCACCTAGTGCACAATGGGAAGTTAACCAGGTACAACGCAAGAAAAGAACGAATAAGGAATTCTGAATTAATGTGTAGGTAAGAGATTATGATATGGATAATATCATCTTGGATATGGGATCTGATGTGAATGTCATTCCGAAGTAGACATGGGAAGTGATGGGAAAACCAAAGTTTATTTGGTCTCCAATTCAGTAGAGGTTAGAAAATCAACACAAGATTGTTCCGATTGGAAGACTAACATGGGTGAATGTTAACATTGATGGAGTGCACTGCACAACATATTTTGAAGTAATTGAGATAGTGGATGGTAGTAAAACTTACCTAGCGTTAGTTGGAATTGATTTGGATTTTGATAACCAAACCATTATTGATCTTAAAAAGAGACAAATGATCTTTGAAGTAGCAGACTTGATAGTTATTGCGCCATTGGATACCACAAAAGGAATATGACATGTGGAACCAAAAAAGGGAATTTTTTTTTATAACATTTACAATATGATCACGTGGATGGATGACTACATTAATCCTACTGCTGAAGGTGTACTCAGTTGGTGAAGTATCTGTTCTTGCACGTCAGATTCATAAGAATCCCTGGAACATTGGAAACAAAGGTTACATGAAGTATCTATAATTAGATGTGCTTGTATTACCCACACATTGCACTAGATTGGAGTTGAGTTATGTGATCCTATGAAGTATGATGGACTAAAAAATGTAGATATTTTTGTAAGAGAGTTTCAATTGTAGATACCAAATCAATAGAGATTGCTAGATTTAGATATCGTGCTGAAAGCGACTCCTGCAAGATGGTGGATTGTGCATAAGGATAGAATAGATAATTGGTAGAAATGAAGAAGGATGTTACAGGTCAGGGCCAACACAAAAATTGAATATTTCGTGTAGAAGCATGGCGAGTTGAGTTGTCCTATAGATCATCTTACACAATGCACTGTGACATGGAATTTAGTACCTAAGCATGAATGGACACACTTGTTTGTACACACCTTGGACACAATCCCAAATAACTGGTACTTAGAACTGGAAGTATGTAGAGGAATAAACTATTGGGAAGACTTGACTCGCAACTTTAAGGTAAATTTAAAGTTTGAAGAGGATACCCCTTCGATAGAAACAATCTTGCAGATTATCAAGACCAATATATTTACACCAGAATAGTCGAAGATACCAACAACCATATGTAGTGTGCCCAGATATTTTGCGACTGTTCAATAGGTTTTGGACAACTATATTGTTGCTGGAGAAGACTAGGAGGAAGACGACCCGAGAAATTTACAAATACCAGAAACTGAAGGAGAGTGCACAGTAGAGGGTCCCAAGATTGAATCTGCCAAGTATGTAAAGCCATTATGAATGCACAAAGTGAATATTGGTACAAAGGATAATCCCAAGTTCACAAACATTGGAGATTAGTGGAGTGAAGAAACTATTGATAATATTGCTAAATTACTATGTGAATACCAAGATATTTTTTTGACTACATTCTCATAAATGAAAGGGATTTCTAAGGAGGTAGGGGAGATGAAGATTCCTTTGAATCCGATGCTAAGCCAGTGAAGCAAAGACCATACCAATTGAACCTATTAAATAATTAGAAATTTAAAGTAGAAATAGATAGGATGCTCGAAGTTGGGATTATTGAACCTATCGCAGAGTCAGAATGGATCAATCCAATGGTAATTCAGGACAAGAAAACAAGAAAAATACGAATTTGTGTGGATCTGTGGAAATTGAATGATGCTTGCTTACATGACACGTTTCCTACATTGTTTACAGATAAAGTTTTGGAAAATGTAGGAGGACAAGAATCTTACTCATTTACTGATGGTTTCTCCATATATCACCAGATTAAGATTGCACAGGAAGATCGACATAAGACAACATTTGAGACAAAATGGGGATGTTATCAATACCTAATCATTCCTTTTGGATTGAAAAATGCGCCAATAATAATTTATCGAGTTATTGTCGCAACTTTTAAAGAATTCATTCATAACTTTCTAGAAGTACATTTGGATGATTGGAGATTGTTCAATTTGTTGAAAGACCATGTTGAAACTCTGCGCTTGATGTTAGACAAATGTAGACAGTTCCATATTTTGTTGAACTTGAAGAATTGTATTTTCTACACACAATTTGGTATCCTGTTAGGTCACGTAGTATGTAAACAAGGGATTTTAGTTGATCTTGCGAAGATTGTTGTTATTGTTGATTTTTCACCACCTACTTCAGTGCGACAACTATGAGCAACATTGGGTATGTTGAGTCACTGTTTTGACATGTATAATACCCTATCTTACCTTATATCCGAGCCTTTTTGCCCATGTCATAAGCCTATATTTGACTATTTCCTCTCAAACACATACCTAATAGCCTTGTTCATGTTCACAAGAGGTAATTGATTATTTGAAGCATGCTTGTTTAACTTTCTTGAAATAATTCGATTAAAGTGTTTTATTTTGTATAGTCCTAATGGTTTGATTTATGAGAAGCCTATCCAGTACTTGCGCCATTCCAGTATTACCAGTCATCGTGCAATCTAGTACCAAATCCATTCCAGTACCTAAGGAAATTTTGATCCGGTACCATCTACTCCAAATCTATTCTGGTACCAAGTCATGTGCTATTCCAGTACTATCTGCTCCGCGCCCATTCCAGTAATCAGATTCGTGACTGTGTGTATTCCGGTAGAAAAACCTCTGTTTCCAGAATGCACTAGTTGGACCAGTATGATGGTGAAGATTTCGAGAAGGTATTTGAATAGAAGCTCCCAAATCAGTTTTCCATATTACGAGAGACTCCATCGCTCATGCAGTTCATGTCATGAGGATGGAGTCGATTCCTAGAAATTCGATGTAAATATCAATTGTAAAATCTCTCAAACTATTTAATGCTTATCTATAGATATTGATAGTATTAGCTTACCTTATATAAGGAATGTTGTATAGGTGATAGAGTGTGTGGATAATAAGGAATGTAACAATGTATGCTATCAAAACCAGACGATACATATCTTTTTTATGTATGAAGTAAAGAACTGTTGCTCCAATTTACCAATTGAATTAATGCAAAAGATATTTTATGTCAATTCCTGAATGTGAGTGAAAAGATTTAGTCTATTACTTTCTTAAGAGGTTCCTTGTTGGTTCGGAAAGGGCCCACCGCCCCAACTAAGGTAAACCTCCCTGTATACGTTCTGTGTGTTTGTGTGAATATTTTACAACAATGTGTGTGTGTGTGTTAATGATCTTTAATTTATTTTCAGAGTTCAATATTGAGTTAATCATTTTTGGATTGGTGTGAATAATCAGGTGCTAGATCGAATAGATATTTCATTATCAAATGTTGGAGATGGCCATTTAATTATTTGAAGCTTGGGACTGATATCTTGACTTTATGATTGCAGTAGCTTTAGTACATCAAGGAACCAGAAGAATTTATACCTCATCTTCATGCTCTATAATGAAGTCTCTCAGTTATACTGAATATTCCTGATATTGGTTTGTTTGAATTACATGAAGCTGGAGTTGATTTTTATTTCAAAAGTGATTGGAGTTTATTGTTATTTACTGTTTGATTGCTACAGGAGACAAGCTTCTTAAGTTCATCCCTTTAATTCATGAGCTTGAAATGAACAAACTTGTTTCTCAGGGATATAATCTCTTTGATTGGCTATTTGTTTAAGTTTCATTATCAGTTTTCTCTTCTAAGTTCAAGGGTGTTTGAAGTATTTAGAAATCTTCAAAACATAGTCTTTGATGTTATTAATTATTTCCTATACGCAACAAACTTAGGTAGGTTACCTGTTCTCGACACATATAGTGTAACAAATATTTTGATTACGAATCCCATATTGACATTTAAATGAGTGTAAGATATATATTGAACACATTTATACACCAACATTTTGGCGCCGTTTTCGGGGATTTATAAACGGTAATATGTATCATTTTGAGTTTTTCTTTGGTTTGATGAAGTATTGGATTGCATTTAAGGACAATATGAGGGTGGAGAGAAGATGGTAAGACGAGAGGTAAGAACCTACACATCCACTTTGGTGGGGTTGCTCCAAAGTCAGGTTGTCCTCCTACCTTTAATAATTAGGAATCTATGTTTTTCATTTAAATTTATTTTATGAGTAGGTATAGGGATAATAAAGGTAGATTTATTGCTTCTAAAATCTCATAAAAAATAGAAAAGCAAACAACAACCCTCCCCCCCCCTTATACTAATTCATCGAAAATTCATGCAGGAAAAATTCTCAGAGGAGAGAGCTCAAAGGCAGCAATTGCAACAACAACAAAGGGCACTAAATCTGAAGCCACTGTTCAGATTGAAGACACAAGACAACAAGAAAGAGAGGAAGCTCCGACGACCCCATCCAAAGGAGAAACTGGAAAAAAAGCAGAGGTAGTAATAGAAGAGGTTGCATCTACTGTTGGAAGGCCACACAAAACCTTGGAACAACTAGAGATACCAAGTAACCCAGTGGTGGAACCATCACTCAATGGAGAGACCTCACCACCCCCCTACAGGTTGTTTGGAGACATGGAAGAAGAAGAGGGAAACATAGCTAATGAAATAGAGACATTTGGATTCCCCATACTGGATATCGCTAAAGACGTTGCTATGAAGAACATTCCATTATCTTCACTTCCTCATTTTTGAGGTATGTCGACAGAAGACCCTGACTCATTTATATTTGAATTTGACATATTGTGTAGGATCTATAACTACACAGATAATGCTAAAAAATTAAAACTTTTCCCAGCTACACTAAAAGATTCGACACTAAGGTGGTTCATGAGCTTAGGGGAACACACCATTTTGTCTTGGGATGGTATGAAGGATACCTTCCTCCATAAATACCAAGATTACTGCAGACCTAGGGATGCTAGGGATGATATATTAAAAATGCAACAAAGGGTGTGAGGGATGATTTCATTGAAGTGTTAAACCTCATGAGTTCTGGGGATGTGTACCAAAATCCATTTGTAGACATAGCAGAGTATTGTAAAAGATAATCTCGCAGTCAAGCTAAAACAGGGAAAAGTATAAGTAACCCTACCAACAGAATTGTTAAACCCACATCTGGAGGTGTCACTAGGTTTGAACTGGGAAATATATTAAAAAACTTTAAAACAAATATCCTAAACACCATTAGTTCCCAACTAGATACCATGAAAATTAAAAGAAAACAAGAGGAAGAAAATGTTGCGTTAGCAATTTTCTGTCATCAGTGTAGGAGGAAGAACCATAAAAAGGAATGCCCCCTTAATGTTATTGAAATATGTGGTCTTTGTACAGAGGACCATCCTACTAATGAATGCCCTTCTCTACCTGGACTCAAGGCGATGTTCAAGGGAGGAGGAGAACCTGGAACATCCTACCCCCCTAGGAGACCATGGAGACAACAAAACACCAACATGTTTGCAGACCCAACTACACAATACCCCCAACAACAATGGGTACCTCCCATGTCTTACCCTCATTGGTTGACACAAACCCAACCTTGGAAACAAGGGTGGAGAGGACCTGTATATGGGAATGTTCCCTTCCAACCAACAAATTTTGCCACCTATCCACAATACCCTTTGAATATTTCCTAGCTGCTCCCAGGATTTAACCCCCCTCCTCTTCTTCTGCCCCCACAATCACAACAACAACTCGCACTACCCATGAATCCAAATATGCAATAACCAATGCAAGCTGCACCCATCCAAAACCCTCCTCGGCCTACCCCTATTCCCACACAACCTATCCCTAACCCAAATAATAGGCCGACACAACCTATACAAAATGTTGAAGTACAAACCTTCCCTACATATGTAATAACACCAACTCCATTCAATGGAATTGAATTAAGATCAGGAAGGGTTGTAAACAAAACAAATCCCACTATGGTCATCCAAGAAGAGAAAGTAGATAATCACACAAATCAAGAAGAACAAATAGATGTCCAAACAGTTCAAAGAGAAGAACAAATGACTAATCCATTAAATGATGAAAGAAACACTCCAGTACAACAATAAATTCCTTCTACCAACTCCCTTGTAGTAGAAACACCTCAAAAAATGAATCCTCCTTACCCAGAAAAGGCTTCTTGTAAAGAAAACTGAGGAACCTCTAGAACATAATCTAGAGACTAAACTCCAGAACATATGTGTAAAGATCCCACTACTACAGGCCATTAAAGACATACCTATCTATGCTAAAATTGTAAGGGACCTTTGCATTAAAAATCCAGGGAGAAAGAGGAAGGAGCCTCTTGTCATACAGGTGGCAGGGCAGTTATCAAAGTTTATAACAGAAATGCCATCTAAGTATAGTGATCCAGGGAACCCAGTGGTAACCATAGAAATAAATGGTGTTTCCTTACCTAAGACATTGATTGATCTAGGGGCAACAATAAATGTGATGTCAGTGAACACTATGAAAACACTACAACTAGATCACCTAAGACCAAAAAAAAATCTGCTGGAGCTTGCAGACAAATCTGTCATCACCCCAACAGGGAGTTTAGATGATATAACAGTTACATTGACATCTTGGGAACACCCTGTGGATTTCTTAGTAATTCATCCGAAATCCCCCAAACCAGGACATCCAATAGTACTTGGCTGACCTTGGTTGGCCATTGCTGATGCATTCATTAGCTGTTGATCTGGAGAAATGACAATCTCCAATGGCACTCAAAGTAAAAAACTTATCCTTTTCCCCCCCACCCAACTAGCCACTGAAGTTCCTCTCTAGTTGGAGAATCCCTATGGGGAGGAAGACTGCACTCAGCCCTTGTTGACACTTGAACAAGTAAAAGGAGTACAAGAACAAACTGAAGAACAAATCTTAAGTCTATTCTTGGCTGACTCAACATGCATCAATTATCCTCAATCGTTCCCTAACTACACATACATATTTAGCCCCGAATTTCAAGAAATTTGGCATCTTCCCACTGCTACAGTAGCCACTGTTTCAAAAATAGAGGAGGGGAAAGAATCAACTATTCAAGATGTTGAAATCAGTCCCGGGAAGTCCTTATATATCAATGCTATCCTAGAAATAGATCAACAACAAAAGTTGATACAAATGATTCAAGGGAAATTTGATGCTTTTGCATGGGATTACTCTGACATGAAAGGGATCCACCCAGAAACCTGTATGCATCATATTTACACTAATGATCAATTAGACCTGTCAGGAAGCCCCAAAGAAGAATGAATCTAGCCTTGAAAGATATAGTAAAAGAAGAACTCCAAAAACTCCTACAAGCCAATTTAATTTACCCTATATCAGATAACAAGTGGGTCTCCCCATTAGTTATTGTACTAAAGAAAAATGGGAAATGGAGGATTTGTGTGGACTTTCAAGAATTAAACAAGGCCACCTATAGAGACTACTTTCCTTTGCCTTTCATAGATCAGGTCTTAGACACTTTATCTAGGAAGATGTATTTTTCTTTCTTGGATGGGTTTAGTGGTTACATCCAAATCCAAATTTCACCAGAAGATCAGGATAAGATCACATTCACCTGTCCTTGGGGGACGTATGCCTATAGGTTTCTCCCCTTTGGGTTATGTAATGTCCTTGCTACCTTTCAAAGGGCTTTCTTGTCTGTTTTCTCTGATTTAACCAATGATTTTGTGGAAGTCTACATGGATGATTTCACGATATATGGGGATGATTTCCAATAGGCAGTAGATAATTTGGAGAAGGTACTGGTTAGGTGTAAAGAGACCAACCTTTCAATTAGTCACAAGAAATCTAGAATGCTTCTCACTGAAGGAATCGTTCTAGGTCACCACATCTCTGGTACAGGAATAAGAGTGGACCCTACCAAGATTGACATTATTTCCCAAATTAATATCCCTAGCTCACAAAAGGAAGTCAGAAGTTTCTTAGGGCATGTTGGCTACTATAGGAGGTTTATTCAAAATTTTACAAACCTAGCTGCCCCCCTTTTCAAATTACTGACAAAAGATGCTGAATTCTGTTGGAACGAGCAATGCCAAATCTCCTTTGAAATCTCAAAAACAAAACTGTCAAGTACCCCTGTTTTGAGAGGTCCAAACTAGTCTCTTCCTTTCCATATTTGCACATATGCCTCAGATACCGCTTTGGGAGATGTATTAGGACAAAGGGAAGGGCATATTCCTTATGCTATATACTTTGTTAGCAAGAACCTCTCACATGCTGAAGTAAACTATACTGTCATAGAAAAAGAATTTTTATTAGTAGTACATGCCATCAACAAGTTTAGACACTATATAACATGATACGCAGTTTTTGTGCACATTGACCACCCAGCTATCAGATTTCTAATGAACAAACCTGTTACAAATGCTAGAGTGACTAGATGGATGCTATTACTACAATAATTCAATATCACTATCATTGATAGGCCTGTAAGAGATAATTTGGTTGCTGATTTCTTGTCTAGACTTTTTCATACAGGTGATAGTACTCCAGTAAATGATGATTTTCCAGATGATAATTTATTTTCCATTTCTACTTACACCCCTTGGTATGCAGATGTAGCCAACTATCTGGTAATCTGAAAGCTACCTCAAAGTATGACATCCAGAGAAAAACAAAGAATTATTCAGCTAAGTGCCAATTATATGTGGCATGAGGATAGCCTATACTGAACTGGACCTGATTTGGTAATTAGAAGATGTGTTCGGGAAGACAAAATGAAGGATATCTTTAGAGCTTGCCATAATGTCCCATGTGGAGGCCATTTTGCTGAAAAAAGGAAAACTTACAAGATTCTACAGTCTGGCTATTACTGGCCAACCATCTTAAAAAATGCAAAGAAATACGTGGCCAGCTGCGATGGTTTCCAATGAATGGGAAAACCTACAACAGTTGACGAAATACCGCTCCAAGCCCAAGTAGTGATCGAACCCTTTGAAAAATGGGCCTTAGATTTTGTAGGACCTATCAATCCCATGTCCCGTAGGAAAACGTACATCTTAGTTTGCACAGACTGTGTAACAAAATGGGTAGAAGCCAAGGCTTTGTATTCAACCAATGAACAATCTGTTGTAGACTTTCTATTTGAGGAAATTTTCACTCGTTTCAGGGTACCTTGGGAAATAGTCACTGACCAAGGGACACAATTCACCTCAAATTTGGTCAAGGGTCTTACTGAAAATTACAGGATCAAACACAGAAAGTCTTCACCCTATCACCCCCAAGCCAATGGCCATGTGGAATCAACCAACAAAGTGATAGAGGCCATCCTCACTAAGACTGTTCAGCTACATCACAAAGACTGGGCTGATAGGTTTCCTGAGGCCTTGTGGGCCTATAGGACAACTTGGAGGAATACAATAGGCCATACACCTTATGAGTTGGTGTATGGGAAGCAGGTACTACTGCCCATAGAATTTCAGGTAAAAACCTTCAGAACTGCCATGCAATTAGGGATGGATCTGAATGAAGCTAAAAAACATAGGCTATTACAATTAAATGAGCTTGATGATATAAGACAGGATGCTCTACAAAGAACCACCCAGATACAAGAACAAAGGACCAAATGGCACAATAAGTACATCAAAAATAAGTCCTTTCAGTTAGGTGATTGGGCCCTTCTATATGATAGTAGATTCAAAAATTTTAAAGGTAAGTTGTCTACTAGATGGATGGGACCTTATGAGGTTGATACAGTTTATGACAATGGTTCAGTAAAAATAAAAACCATTGATGAGAATCAGACTTCCTTTGTCGTAAATGTGCATCGTCTGAAGGTTTATCATAAGCCTCTGTCAAAAGAAGATTTTGTAAAAAATGTTCTTCAAAGTTCCGAAATGCAACTGGTAAGCAAGAGGATTTCTCCTCATGCTGACCTACCACAGTAAGTTCAATTTTGAAAATTCATCTTCTGTACATAGGTGTGTCATTAGATAAAGTTTCTCTTTTATTTTTTTGATATAACTAACAAAAAAAAAACAAAATTTGGTTGTGTTCCCATGTAGACAAACGAATAAGGAGGGCATTTACCAGATGGAGTCTTCTTTAAGTTTTTTAGACTCCTTGAAATTGAAAACACCGACGAGAAGGAACTGGCTCGGGCTCGAGAAAAATCCACGAGATAGTATAAAGAGTTTCCTTTAAGTTTTTCAGACTCTTTAAAATTGAAAACACCGACGAGAAGGAACTGGCCCGGGCTCGATAAAAATCCACGAGATAGTATAAAGAGTTTCCTTTAAGTTTTTTAGACTCTATAAAATTGAAAATATCAGCGAGCATTAACTAATTTGGGCTCGATAAATATCCACAGAAAACTAGTAGTTAGGATTATTATTTTTATTTTTGTAATAAAAGAGGAAATGCCAGCAGGAGATGTGATCACCTTGGTTCAAAAAGAAAAGGGTTCTGTAATCTCAACAACTAGTCATTCTAGAATACCCTCCCATTATAGAGCTCTCTTGCATTATTCCTCTACAAACTTTTGGTAACTACATGGTTTTTCAATGGAATCTGATCACAGAACACCAACTATTCCTACAAGTCACTGCCACATAATCTATGTCAAAAATATCTCAAGCACCAGAAAAAAATTTTCATCTCTGTGCATATCCGGTACCAATGGTCATCACTGTGCTAAATCATCTCACTATGCTTATTCGGTACTAAACTCCATCTGGTATTAAAGAAGGGACACTGCGCTATTCCGGTACTAGTTACAAACTTTACACACATGTGATCCGGTACTCAGAAAAGTGCACTTAGGTAATCCGATACTTAGATGATCCCGTACTATTTTCAACTCTGCACACCTATGATCCGGTATTGGTAAGGACGTGACTAGTAACTCTCATCATACTTTCAAGTTGCTGCTCAATTATTAGCGCTAGGACATACAAATTCAACATTTCTTTTCATTTTGTTAAAATGAATTAGACTAAATATGCATTTAAAACATTTGGTTGCTCTCTAATCATGCCATATTCCCTCTCACGAACTTTTATAAAAGCCTCGACCACATTTTTTTAAGAAGAATATGTCCTTATTCCCTGAATATCAAGAGTGCAAGGCAATTATGTCCCTCACCGGAATGAACTCATACTCCTTCTATCTATCTGGTAAATAAAACCCATAAACTTATGATTTGATCCTGCACTATATGAAGTGACATGAACCACATCCATAAGCATATCAAATAATGATCCCAACTGATTTTACACTCACAAGTCCTGAACATAATGACCACACCCTTCCGTGAATATAGTCTGACGTCAATTTTACACGAGTCCGTAAGTCGTTAGAGGATTTGACTTGCTTCACCATATTATCATGACTATCTATGTGACCATTGTAATCTACACTTCCATTTATAAATTCTCCTCTGGATGGCTCTACCATGCAGATGAGCATTATTTACCATTGTTGTCACACCATCTACAGACATCCCGTGACTTTGTATCCCTTGCATATTTTTCCCCATCCAGTACTCTATCATAGTCTACGTTTATCCGATACTCAACCCTCAATCCTCTGTTTGTGCCTCATCTTCCCGAGATAATTGTTTAAGCTAGCATGGGGTTTGACAGGCATGATCCCATATTTCAATTATACAGGGAAACAACAGAATATCAGGCTTGCAAGGAAAAATATGAACAAGTAGGGTGGGTGCCACTTTTGGAGAAGTTTAAAGGCCATCACGAGGGGATTTCTCTTTCCTTCACACAGACATATGATGGATAAAGTGTACATTTTGGAGACATGAAGCTAACAATTACATAAGCCACTATAGCAGAAGCTACATGTCTCCCCATGGCTGGAGAAAAATACTTCAAGAGGGTGATCATTGACAGGAAACTTTGTTAGAAATTCCTCAAGCCAGAACACCAAGACCCTAATTGGACCAAGGGAGTCCCTCAAAGCTATGTCAAAGAGGATTATTGGACGATGCTCCTAAGTCTGCAGAAATTCCTCACCTGCGAAGGAAGGTATGCGATAACCTTCATTTATCATTTGAATCTTTTATCACATTTCGAGGGAGGGCCACAAATTGATTTCCCTCACTTCCTATGGATGAGTTTAAATAAGATGGTGAGAGGAGTGAGGTCAGTTTCTAAGAAACCCGAGACTAGCCTTCATCACCATGGTTTAATAAAACTTCTGGTTGTTCATGCTTTGAGGACACAAGGTGGTAGTTGGAAGCAATTACTCCAACATAATTTTTCTCAAGAAAGAATATACAAAACTATTGAAACACAAGAGATAGGGATACCCAGTGAGGGTTCAAGCAAGCGGGCAAAGAAATACAGAAGGAAGGCATCAGAAGGAAAATAAGACACTTTTACACCTAGCTCTTCTCAGCCCATTGGTAAATCAGTGACAAAAAAGTTTTTCGTAAGGGAACCTACTATATCGAGGAAGAGGAAAGCCACCCAATCCCAAAAAATAAGTCCTACCTCAATTCAAAAGGATAAAAAGGAAGACTCTAATCTAGGAGACATCGTTCCTGAAGCAATCATGGAGGTGTCATTAGAACTAGCTAGCCAAGTAGAGAAGACCCCTGACCTCAACTTACAAAACAAGAGAAATTCTGCACAGTTTAAAGCATCTAGCTCAGTCCTGCATCCTAAAATACCAACTATCACAGAGTAAGAAACGAAAGGAGGAGACATATCAACAAGAGATTTTACATGAGGCAACTATCAAACCCCCTCCGAAATCCCCTAAAGAATTGAAAAATACTCCTGAAGTTACTCGGTCTTCCCAGAAAATGGTTGGTGAATTGAAAGAAACTTCTAAGGTGACAAGAAGAAATAAAAAGATCGAAAGGGAGAAGGCACAAATTCCAGAACCTATGCCTCAATCTTCCAGGGTAGAAAGACGGGCTAGCCAACAGAAGCAAACTCCAAAATTCACAACTCAAGGCCATAAGATAAAAATCAAGTCGACACATGAGAAACAGGTGTCCAGGCCTACAACCGGTGTTAAGATTAAGAAAAGGAAGCTGTTTGAGGAAATTACTACCCCTGTCAGCAAATCTAAAGAGGCCATGCCCCCCATACAGAGGACGACCATAAGCATGGCCAAGTAGATGATAGTTCCAAATATACCATCTCTTCAAAAGGAACCCATGGATATTCCGAGTTCTCCAGAGAAAGGAAGTGGTTGTGGAGCTACAATGACTGAAGCAAAATGGTTGGTAACAGTAAGTGAGATAGAAGGATTGGTAACAAAGACTTTGAGGGGTTTGAGGAAAGAAAAAGAAGCCCGAGAAGAGATAACTAAGGAGGCAATCACATCTAGTTCAGTCAAGTCTCCGAACAAACAAAGATTGATAGCAAAGGTTGAGAGGTTGAAGAAAGAAGTTGAGGAATACAAAGTATTGGACAAACATATCAAGGCATAAAATGCACAATTGAAAGAACAACATGCAAAGGTCTCTACACTAGGGTAATTAAGAATGAATTGAGAAGTGAGGTTTCTAGTTTCAACATACTGCAACCTGAGAAATAACAGAGGAAGATCTAGTTTTTCAGAAAGTTTTTTTTTTGGGTATCAATTTTTGATAACGTTGCATGAGGACATGCAACACCTTCAGCATGGGGGAAATGTTGAGTCCCTGTTTTGACATGTATAATACCCTATCTTAGCTTGTATCCGAGCCTTTTTGCCTATGTCATAAGCCTATATTTGACTATTTTCTCTCAAACACATACCTAATAGCCTTGTTCATGTTCACAAGAGGTAATTGATGATTTGAAGCATGTTTTTTTAACTTTCTTGAAATAATTTGGTTAAAGTGTTTTATTTTTTACAGTCCTAATGATTTGATTTATGAGCATCCTATTCGGTACATGCACCATTCCAGTATTACAAGTCATCGTGCAATCCGGTACCAAATCCATTCTGGTACCCAATGCAGTTTTGATCCGGTACCATCTACTCGAAATCTATTCCGGTACCAAGTCCTGCGCTATTCCGGTACTATCTGCTCCGTGCCCATTCCGGTAAACAGATTCGCGACTGTGTGTATTCTGGTACCAAAACTTCTATTTCTAGAATGCACCAGTTGGACTAGTGTGATGGTGAATATTTCGAGAAGGAAGTTGAACAAAAGCTCCCAAATCAGTTTTCCAGATTACGAGAGACTCCATCGCTCATGCACTTCGTGTCATGAGGATGGAGTCGATTCCTATAAATTCGATGTAAATATCAATTGTAAAATCTCTGAAACTGTTTAATGCTTATCTATAGATATTGATAGTATCAACTTACCTTATATAAGGAATGATGTATATGTGATAGCATGTGTGGATAATAAGGAATGTAACAAAGTATGCTATCAGAACCAAACAATACATATCATTTTTATGTATGAAGTAAAGAATTGTTGATCCAATTTACCAATTGAATTAATGCAAAAGATATTTTATGTCAATTCCTGAATGTGAGTGAAAAGATTTATCCTGTTAATTTCTTAAGAGATTCCTTGTTGGTTCGGCAAGGGCCCACCACCCCAACTAAGGTAAACCTCCCTGTATACGTTCTGTGTGTTTGTGTGAATATTTTACAATAGTGTGTGTGTTAATGATCTTTAATTTATTTTCCGAGTTCAACATTGATTTAATCGTTTTTGGATTGGTGTGAATAATCAGGTGCTAGATCGAATAGATATTTCATTCTCAAATGTTGGAGATGACCATTTAATTATTTGAAGCGTGGGACTGATATCTTGAGTTTATGATTGCAGTAGCTTTAGTACATCAAGGAACCGGAAGACTTTATACCTCATCTTCATGCTCTGTAATGAAGTTTCTCAGTTATACTGAATATTCCTTGTACTGGTTTGTTTGAATTACATGAAGCTAGAGTTGATTTTTATTTCAAGAGTGATTGGAGTTGATTGTTATTTACTGTTTTGATTGCTATAGGAGACAAACTTCTTAAGTTCACCCCTTTAATTCATGAGCTTGAAATGAACATACTTGTTTCTCTAGGATATAATCTCTTTGATTGGCTATTTTTTTAAGTTTAATTATTAGTTTTCTCTTCTAAGTTCAAGGGTGTTTGAAATATTTAGAAATCTTCGAAACATAGTCTTTTATGTTATTAATTATTTCCTATACGCAACAGACTTAGGTAGGTTACCTGTTCTCGACACATATAGTATAACAACTCTTTTGATTACGAATCCCAGATTGACATTTAAATGAGTGTAAGATATATATTGAACATATTTATACACCAACAAGGTCATACATGTTAGTACATAAAGTTTGTTAGGGGATACGCATAGATCATAGCCATGTTGGAAAAATTGCTGAAGAAGGAGGTTAAGTTTCAATGGAACAAGGAATGTCAACAAAGTTTGGATACCTTGAAGCAAAAATTGGTTACTGTGTCGATTTTAGTATTTACAGATTGGAAGAAGGAATTCCATGTCCATGTAGATGCATCATCTATAACATTAAGCACACTTCTAGCTCATCCAAGGGAAGGAGGTTTGGACCATCCCATTGCATTTGCTAACATGAAGTTGTCAACTACTAAACATAATTATACTACTACAAAGCGGGAAATACTGGAAATGGTGTATGCACTATAGAATTTTAGGCATTATCTGCTAGGATCACATTTTAATATGTACAAATATCATTCTGCGCTAAGATTCTTAGTCAATAATCTAGTGTTGGGGGGAAATATATGAAAATGGATATTACTATTTCAGGAGTATGACTTTGAAGTGATTGTGAAACTAGGGAAACTAAACTCAAGACCTAATCATTTGTCACACATACTAGTAGGGGAAGATGCAGGAAATTTGGATGACAGTCTACCAGATGCACACTTGTTCACAATACATATGATTGATGATTACTTTGCAGATATTTTCTAGTTCCTGAGCACATGAGTAGCCCCACCCAACTTTACAATTGCACATAAGAAACAATTAGTAGTAAAGGCAACATATTATCAGCGTATAGCATGGAATTTTTATAAGTTAGGCGCAGATGGTATTATTTGGTGATGTGTATTGGAGCATGAAATGCCTATCATATAATCAGAGGCACATGAAGGAGTTGCGAGAGGCCACTATGCAAGGAAAGAGATGAATCAAAATATATTTTTCTTAGGACTTTAGTGGCCCACCCTTCATAAGGATGATAACGAGTTATGTAGATGTGATGTGTGTCAGTGAGTTGGAAAGCCATCCAAAAGAGACAATATGCCTTTAGTACCACAAGTTACGTTGTAGGCTTTTGATAAATGGGTTGTTGATTTCATTGGACCGATCAAACCAACAACAAAAAGTTCAGGAACAAGATATATAATCATTGCGATGGATTATTTGACCCAGTGGGATGAAGCGAAACTTGTCAGAGATTGCATCTCGGAGATTGCTGTGCGATTTTTTTTTGAGAATGTTGTTACGAGGTTTGGATGTCTAAGAATCCTTATGAGTGATTAGAGAACCCATTTATTGAAAATAATAATTTCTACTTTGACATATTAATTTCAGATTCATCACCAGAAGATAACACCTTATCATCCTCAAGCAAATGAAATAGTGGAAGCATTTAACAAGATCCTATAGCATGCATTGACAAAGATATGCAATGGAAATCGAGATGACTGGGACTTGAGTATTCCTGTAGTATTATGGGCATATCGCACTACATGTAATAAGATGATAGGAAAGACACCATTCTTATTAGTATATGGCTAGGAAGCAGTTATAACCATGGAGTTCATTGTGCAGAGTTTGCTCGTTGTTGTGCTCACATAGCTCACTGATTCTGGTGCAGTAGAGAAAAGACTATCAGAGCTAGTAGAAATTGAAGAAGACTATTTTTTCACAAGATTTCATCAGTAGGTGAAAAAGCACACGAAAAGTCATGACATGAGAAACATATTAAATAAAATAAGTTCCAGATGGTATACTTAGTTTTTCTCTATGACAACAAATTTTTGTAGCACCGTGGAAAGTTCCAAATGCATTGGTTGGGCCCTATGTGATAATATTTGTGACAGAGGTAGGTGCTGTTCAATTGGAGAAATTGAATGGTGAAACCATGAAAGGGATCATAAATGGTAGTCGACTGAAACTGTATAGGGACACTCGTTCTTCCGTGCACTAGTCTGAGTGCATAGTACATGTACCATAATATTTGTATCATATTGTATTATAGATAAAAAGAAAAAGAAAATGAAAAGAAAAAGAAATAAAAGAGCTTGAGGTAAGCCACAATAAAAATTTGA
The DNA here is from genome assembly GCA_000966675.3 of Picea glauca. Taxonomy (NCBI): domain Eukaryota; kingdom Viridiplantae; phylum Streptophyta; class Pinopsida; order Pinales; family Pinaceae; genus Picea; species Picea glauca. The sequence goes on along the minus strand of JZKD02S0461796.1, from coordinate 914,924 downwards.
AGAGACAAAGTTCTAAATCGAGCATTATTCAAAGAGTCAAACATGAATAAGAAAATGTCGCAGAAAGGAAGGAAAATTGAACTATGAGTAGAAAGGTGAGTTGAAGAACTAGGATAAAGACATGTGAAAAATATGGAAAAGTAATTAAAGAGAAAACATCATGGTAAGACAACGGAAATGCATATTCGTAAATGAAAATCGACGACGCATATCTTGACAAGATGGCAAATCTAGACCATGATCTATCAAAATATACAATTTAATGTAGAATATGGAAGGAATTGAATGTGATTATAATCATATGGGAATAATAATTTGGGTGCGAAGAGGAAGAGAACAACTAGAAAAAACCTATAAAAACAAAAAAGGGGGTGATGAGTAAGGGTTATTGATACTTTATGTTTGTAGAGAACAAAGAGCCAAAGAAGAGCTAGAGCTTACAAAAGAGAGATCCAAGTGTTTTGTAGACCGAATCAAAGTACACAAAGTCATGGCACCACCAAAGTCAATAACATCCACATCAAGAACAAAGAAACTACGTAGCAAGAAAACATCAACACCGATACAAGAAGAAACTCCAAGAGAAGATACATCAGATCCGATAAAATTTCCCAGAGTGTATGTGCCACCTAGAAAGCCTATAGCCAAGCAATTCAGACTGTATAAAGAGGTGAGTATGACCTTGTTACACCAATGATTCCACCTAGGGTCATTGTCAAGGAAGATATGTTGGGAGCGGTAGGAAACCTGATATTTTCATACCACAACCTTGCAATTTTTACAAAGTTTCCAGAGTTAGCACCAAATAATTACATGTACACATCAATCAGACTAGATTCACTTATAACCACAATATAAGTGCAAGAATGGGCCACAAGACTACATAGAACAAAATGTCAGTGAGATCATAAATGACTGGGAAGCATAATGGAAAACCCCCATGCCATAAACAATGCAAAAGGATACACAACAACAAGAGAAGGATCAAGAATAAGAACAAAAACATAAAGAACAAGGGAAGATAAATTTTTGTGCAACAAGAACCTGGGTATTGAAACATTTATGATACTTGAGAAGCAAGAAAACCATCTACCCAGATCGAAGGAGAAAGTTAAAACACCTGAAGGATTTCAACGCTTATTCGACTCAATTACTATTCAGGAAGAACGCATAAAGTTAGCATTTACCATGCAAACAACTGAGGAGATTTTGACACAGGAAGCACAAGTAAAGAAGAAGGTCACAACTACAAAATAAAATTTTGAGAAGCTCATTGTGACATTGAAGAGAGTGCAATAGAAATATTGAGTGGCTCGGGACGAGCCATAGGTGAGTGTTGAGGGTCTATTGGGACAAAATATTTTGGGACCAGTTTTGGGAGGTGTGCAATGTGCATAAAAGAAGGAAAAAAATTAGTGCATTTTCGAAACCAGTGCACACAAAGGAAGGAAGACAGTTAAGATCCGTTAGTCATTTTGGTCCATTAGAAAATGGCTAAGCCCTAATGTAATTGTATAAATATGTAAGGGTTTTTGGGATAGAGTAGAATTATTAGTAGAGTAAGAGAGTGAGAACAAATGAGCTAAATAGTGAATGATAACAACATGTGAGTGAGTAAGGAGAGCTAAGTACACACTGCATGTGCAAATATAAGAGTGAAGAGAGACATATAGAAGGAAATAAGAATGAAAATGGGATAATGTATGAGCACAATACACATATTTTGTAAGAGATGATTATGAATAAAATAAGAAGCCGACCATTGTGGATGTAGACCATCTTGGATGAACCATGTTAAATCCTAATGTATATGTGTTATGACATGCTCTGTTTATTGAGTGCATATAATGTATGGTTAATATTAATATGTTATATGTTCTGATGATTCTGCGCACATGATAAAACACATAATGAACAAATTCTAAGTGTAATGGTTATGATGAATGCCTCCCATCCCTTCATGACTGCAAAAACATGGTTCTTGCAGTCCCCATAGATACCTTGGGTGTCTTCACCTACTTGTGGGTGCTACCGAAAGGGCTGGTATATTAGGGTTTTGTTGGTGAATTCATGTTGAACTTCGGGTCTTCCCATTTCATGCCAACAAATTTCTATCTTGCATGTTGTGAATATTTGACATCCCTACTTTCTTGGGTAATGTTTCCAGATTAAAACTGATTATCACAGTCTCAAATATTTTTTGGAGAAACCAATTTTGTCCCTAGAGAAACAAAAATGGGTTAACAAAAAATTGGGATATGATTATGAGATCATTTGCAAGAAGGAAAATGAGAATGTGGTAGTTGATTCTCTCTCTAGAAAGTATGAAGAGGAAGGTTCCCTCTTTTCACTCTCTTAATTGTATAAAATTGGTTGAACGAGTTATGCAAGTAATGGTTCATAGATCCCAATATTTCCCTCCTGATCCAACAACTTCAAATGACACCCCATGCATCTCAGGGATACACTTGGAATAATGAATAAATTCACTATAAAGGGTGTATGCATTTGAGAAAATAGTCCACCTTTAAATCAATAGTGTTATTTGAACTCCATGGATCTCCAACAACATGTTATTCTAGATTTTATAAAACATATGAACGGTTCAAACATTAAATTTTTTCGGAAGGCATGAAGAAGGATGTTTGCACTTTTTTGGTCAATTGCAACCTTTCCTAATGACACAATGGAGAAATATTGAAAACTCCAAGTGAAATACAACCTTTACCTATCCTGCTCGCTATATGGATTGACTTTTCTATGGACTTCATTGTGGTTTTACCCAAATATGGAAATAAATCTATTATCATGGTTGTGCTTGATAACCTTTCAAAATATGCTCATTTTTGTGCCCTAAAATACCCCTTTAAATATTCCAAAGTCACTCAATTCTTCATGGATAATACCTTTAAACCCCATGGTATGCCACAATCTATTGTAACAAACTATGATCCCACTTTCCCTATAAATTTTTGGCAATAACTATTTAGGCTCTAGGGAACTCAAATGAATCTTAGCTTCACCTATCACCCATAGATTGATGGTTAGAATGAAGCTATCAACAAGTATTTGGAAGCATATTTTAGGTGCTTTACTTTAGAGAAATAGTCCCAGTGGGTTCAGTGGTTAACCCTAGGGGAATGGTCGTATAACACAACTTATCATGGTGCCAATTGATTGACCACCTTTGAGGTTTTATATGGCCAAAATCCCTCATTCGTGCTATCATACTAACCATGTCATGCCTCATAATATTATTATTAAGTATAAATAATAATAATAATAATAATACCAAGAATATAATAATTCTACTAAACATTCATAATAAATACTTGTTGGAATAAATTAATTTGCTTCCTGAGAGCCTCCCATGCCTGAGTCGAGCGCCTCCTGTAGCCTGCCCTGGAGGCTTCCCCCTCTGGTTCATTGCACCAATCCTGCTGAGACGTCCTAGCCCCATTCACCCAAGGGGCCAATCTTGTGGCGCATCTTGCCCATAGAGTCATTTTCCCCTGAATCCATATGTGCCCTATTGGATGTGGGGAGAAGCCACCTCCCCTCACACCCTTTACTGATGAAGTAACCTTCAGAAGGCTGTTACTTGCCCAAGGAAAGAAGAAAGAAGGAGGAGTTTTTCCAAAGTTCATAAAAAAACTCCATGAAGTCCCATAAATCGATTTATCCCGAGCTGATCCTATGAGTGTGGCCGTTTCTCTCACAGATTGGGCACTTGTTGGCCAATTTATAGGGCTATGGACATCTCCACGAACAACGAAGAATTGGATCCAAAAAAATTGGAGGCCCCTGATATCAAACAACGTTACCAACTATGCAGTCAGAAGAGGCTTCTTCCTGTTTGAATTCATTTCCAAAGAATATCAAGATCTGATCTTTAGGAGTGGGCCTTATTTCATGGGACCACATGGGATCTACTTAAATCACTGGACACCTGACTTTCATCCCGAAGTGGATGTGCCAAAGATGGTTCCGGTCTGGGTACACCTACCCAATCTGCCAATCCATTGTTGGAATCTTTTCTCTCTGCAAACCATAGGCAACAAACTGGGAAGATACATAGATAAAGAAGATCCAAAAGGTCAATACTTGTCTGCCCAGATCTACGCAGAAGTTGATCTGGAAGCGGGTCTTCTTGAAGCAATCAATATAACTGTCAGAGAATGGAAACACTACCAAAAACTGGACTACGAGCAGTTTCCGTTCAAGTGTCGTAGCTTCCATGAAAACAGACATTTCCAAAAGAAATGACCAAAAATCCAAACCATGTAGAAAGAGAAAGAGTTAGGAGAAGGCTGGAATCAAGTGAAGAGACCCAAGGTAAACCCTAACCCTAACTCCAAAAAGGCAAAGGAAAAACAAAGAGGACAAAAGGATACATAAAACAACTTTGCAATACTTGGGAGTCAAGCGAAGGAGCCTGTAAGTAAAGAAAATACTGCAGAAAAGAAAGACAACTTAGAAGCGACAAGCCAACAAAACAAAGAAAATACCCCACAGCTAGAACTAAGAGAAATCCCTGAACCCCAAATATTAGAGACAGAGGAAGAAACATCAGAAGAAGCTGAGGGGGAGGCTGATATTGTTTTAACTCAGAACCCCTCGAAACTAGTTACCAGAGGAAGGAAAACAGAAAAGGAAAGAAGAGAATGGGAGACATACAAAGAAAAAATTCAAGGATCACAACCAACACTGGAAACAATGTTAAACCCAAGAAATACAAGGAACCAAGGGAAACCTTCTCATAGGAATCCCTCCAACCCAAAAAGCAGGTCATGAATATAATCTCTTGGAATTGTAGGGGTCTAGGAAGTCAAAGAAAAAAAGATGCAATGAAGGGCCTAATCTGAATCACAAACCCAGATCTACTACTAGTCCAGGAGACTAAGCTGGAGGAACATGAATTCCTCCAAACCAATTTAAGGTTGTGGAAAAAAGGAGCAGGGGTAGCGGTCAGTGCCAGAGGATCCTTAGGAGGGATAGGCTCCCTATGGAACTCCTCAACATTCGAATGATTGAAGACAGAGCATTACACTCACTGGTTTCTCACCAACCTTCTTTACAAGGAATCATGCATCCAGGTAAGTATTTTTAATATTTATGTCCCTGTACTCCTCGAAGAAAAAAAAGAATGTTGGAATAAATTAAGAGATCTTATTTACATGCATCAGAATGAGAATATAATTATAGCCAGGGATCTCAATGTCACTTTATCCCAAGGGAAAAAAAGGGGGAACCATTGTCAGATATCCCATCCGTGAATGGGTTGAGGACATCATTCTTGATTGGGAATTGGAAGATATAAAACTGACTAGAGGCAAATACACTTGGTCCAATAAAAGAAATGGACCAGGGCACATTGTAGCAAGGATGGATAGATTCTTGGTCCAAATCTCTTTCCTCCTTTTAGGCCTCAACGCTGAGTTAAAGATACTCCCTTTCAGTGCCTCTGACCATAAGCCAATAAGTCTATAAATCACCAAAGACTCCCCCCTCGACCCAATTCCTTTTAGATTCATCCCTTCCTGGACCCATCATGAGGAGTTCATTGAGTTGGTCACCAGAGTGTGGAAGGATCCAGTTACATGGTCTCCCTTCTATGTGTGGGAAGAAAATCTTCGAAGGTTGAAGAGGGATCTCAAACTGTGGGCCAAAACTCTGAAATCACCTTCGAACCAAAGAGTGGAAGCCCAACAACACCTGAAAATGCACCAACTAAAAATGGAAGAAAGTAACAACAACCCACGTATGCTGGAAACAGAAAAATACCTCCATAGGAAGCTCCATATAGCCTGTAGGGAGGAAGAAGAATACTGGCGTAAAAAATCTCTAATCCTCTGGCTAAAAGCTGGAGATCAAAACACAAGCTTCTTTCATAAGCAAGCATAGGCCAGGAAAAATTACAACTCTTTCAAGGAAATTCAATTTTAGAATCAGACTGTCATGGATTTCGAAGGAATCAAGCAAGATTCCCACCTCCATTTCAAAGGGATTTACACTGAGGACGCCTCCACAGAAACCCAACACCAAATTCTCAATTTAATCCCTTCAGTTTTCAAACCGAGAGCCAATCAACAACTTACTACTCTGGTCACCTTGGAAGAAGTGAAAGCAACCTTGGATAGTCTAGCCCCCGATAAAGCTCCAGGGCCTGATGGATTTACAACTCGGTTCCTTCAAGTTTGCTGGCCAATCATAAAGCATGACCTGCACAAAATGGTATTAAAATCACAAAACTGCCACATGATTGGTGGAAGAACTAATTCTGCATTCTTAGCTTTAATCCCTAAAGAAAAAGGTGCCTCTTCCTTTGACATGTTTCGTCCGATTTCCTTGTGCAACATTGGCTACAAAATTATGACAAAAGTAATCGCAAACTGACTCAAGGGTATGCTTCCAACAATCATTCCAGAGAATCAAGGAGGCTTCATCAAAGGAAGGCACATAACTGACAATATAATACTGGTTCAAGAAGTGATCCACTCAAGCATGCAATGGGGCAAAAAAGGTATGATTGTGAAACTAGATCTAGCAAATGCTTTTGATGGAGTAAGGCATGCATTTTTGTTTCAAGTATTGCAAAAATATGGCTTCAATGCTTCTTTCATCCAATGGATTAAGGCTTGTATCGAGACTCCTTGAATCTCTTCATTAGTTAATGGTAGAGCAACAAATTTATTTCAGGCATCTAGGGGGATCATGCAGGGATGCCCACTGTCCCCCCTTCTCTATGCCATTCAAGCATCAACACTAAGCTTTCAATTAGAACATTTTCACTCCCAATAGGAATTAATGGGCATAAAAATTGCAAGGGGGGTCAAAGATATAAACCATGCTCAATTTACCGACAATACACTACTCTTGGGAGGGGATAGTATCATCATAGCTCGCAAATTCACGCAACAACTAGATCTATACAAGGAAGCATTGGGGAGCCAAATAAACTACAAGAAGAGTAAAATTTTTGGGTGGAACTGCAAGCTAAGGGAAATGGTTGAAATATCTAGAATCCTGGAGATGGAAGGGGAAACTTAATGGGAGACACTCAAATACTTAGGCGTCCCCATATTCAAATGCAAGCCCAAATCTTTCCATTGGTCTCTTGTTGTGTACAAAATAAAAACTATAATTCAAGCGTGGGGAGCCTCCTGGTTAAACTTGACAGGGAATTTATTCCTCCTTAAATCGATGTTGGCTAGTATTCCAATATATCAAAGTTCTACCCTGTTAGCTCCTTATGGTTGCATAATCCAAATTGAGTCACTTGTAATAAGATTTCTCTAGAATGGGGGTCATTATAATGAAAACAAACTGCCTTTAGTGAGTTGGGGGAAAATAACAAAGCCTTACACAGAAGGTGGTCTTCAAATAAGAGATATGAGAGCCCAAAATCTGGCACTAGGGGCCAAACTTCTCTGGAATTTGGTCTCTGGAAAACTCACCTGGAGTAAGAGCGCTCTGTGGAAGAAATACTACTCAAGTACTAGAAGGATATGTCTCAATGCATCCCCAAAAGTCTCAAAGGGATCGCCAATTTTCACAATTTGTCAAAAAGCCTCTGGGTACTTCAGCCCCCATCTAACTTGGATACCAGGAAACGGAGAAAACATATGGATTTGGGAGGACTCGATCATGGGAGAGCATCCTTTAGATTCCGTCCCAGGAACCAACAATTTAAATAATTTTCTCCACGCCCAGTAGGTTAACACGATTAGGGACATCTAAAAGTGGAATTCAGATGCAAACAATAGCTGGAAAGACTGGAAACTACCGAGAAGTCCGAGCTACCTGCACGCTGAAGAAAGTCAACTGCTCACGCTCCTCCAGGGGAAATCACTGATCATTGCAAACAAGAAAGAAAAAAGGGGATGGGGAAAACATTCCGTCTCGTACACAGTCTTAGAGGGTTACAATTTCGCCAAAGAAAATCTAAACATGCCCCCCAATCCGACCCTGTGGAAAGAAGTCTGGCATTATAAATCCATTCCGAAAATTGACATGTTCATCTGGACACTAGTTCACAATTCCATTCTCACTGGAGATAATCTCAAAAGAAAGGGATGGAAAGGCCCCACACGCTACCCCCTCTGTGTCTCAAATGAGGAAACCGTGGTACACATACTATTGAATTGCTCATTCACCCGAGAGGTTTGGCATCTGGCGTTGGCTCCTTGGACAACTCAAGCCACACTCCTGAATGAGATACCCAGTATTCTCATAATCTAGAAGGCTCTATACCCCTTCTCCCTCACGAAGAAATACCAATTTAAAAGCTTCCGAGGGTACCTTCCCAAGTTTATTTGCTGAAAAATCTGGTTAGAACGCAATGCTCGAGTCTTCTAAGGGAAAGTTGCCAAAGAGGGACAAGTGAGTGAAAAATCCAAAGCAATGATGGGGGACTTTCTGTCATCCATCAACTTGCCAGCAAATAAAGACAAGTTAACCCCCATCGAGGAAGAATGGCTGTCAAGCCTTATCCCAAGTGCTTTGAAAGTGTCAACTACTCCTCAACCCTCTACTTACGAGTGCGAAATCAGATTGGACCCTTCAAACTTCACAAACTGGCGCAAATCCCTCCAAAGGCATAGCCTTTTCTTTGACTGAGCTTCTAAATGAAACCCCGGTGAGGCTGGCGGAGGAGGGGTGATTATTGACCCTGAAGAAATAAAGGTGCTTTCTTACTCCTGGGGAATCGACAAGGACACTAACAATATAGCTGAAGCTTTAGCCCTATGGCAAGGTTTATCTCAAGCCCAATTTAGGAACATTACATACCTCAATGTATCTGGAGGCTCTCATATCATCATTCAAGCTCTTTCTTGTAAGAACCTGACCAAACATATGAGGCTCAGGAAAATCCTTCAGAAAATTAAACTCCTTATGTCCACCTTCTGTTCCATTCATTTATTCCACATTCTGCGGGAATTAAATGATGAAGCATATAAAGAAGCTAACAAAGCAACACTTCTAAGCAAAGGAGCGCTATTACTAGACGGAATTGAGGGATGAGATAAATTACCCTAATCTAGCGAATGAGAGCCACTCCCGAAGTCCCAATTGAGACTACCCAATTATGACTGATTTTAATTGTGCCAATTTTTTTTTGCTGTTTTCTTAATATATCTCATATCTGTTCTTGTTAAAAAAATAAAATAAATACTTGTTGGAATAGATAATAATAAATAAGTATATAATAATTATCCTAAAGGGGGTCATAATAAGTACTTATTATGGATATTAGGGTAATTAAAGAGAATGGTAAAATAAGTAACCATAATTAATGGAGAAACCCTAAAGTATAATGAATAATTAAATGATGGAACCTAGGGATTGGGTTCTTTACCATGGATGGACTCTATATAAAGGGGGAAAAGGATGATAAAAGGACATCTCTGTATTTTGACACATATCTCTTTGAATGAAGCTATATAGAGGGGAAGGGTACATATTCACTGGCAGGGTAGTAGATTGAGGGCTCGGGGTGACCTGCTACTAAATATTAGAGTAACAAGGTCTACAGTTGGGTGGAGAGTCATCTCCCACTTTGTATTACAGTTTCTAGGTCAAGGATCAAGGTGTGGATTCATTCATGAACTCACCAGGTTGTAGGTAAGTTGGGCACATGCAATTTCCTCACCCCTGTGAGTTGATTAAAATTTCATTAGGGTTTCCTTAATTCCAAATTATTGGTTATTTAATTAGATAATTCATGGATTTATCTTTTCTATAACTAAGGGATATTACATGCCAAGAGTCCCCAAGGTATAGGATATTTAAAAAACCCTCATATCTTGGGCCAAAATTATCCACACTCTCAAAGATAATCTAATCATGCATTATAATTGAATGAAGTAACAAAATGATTAAAATTGCTCTAAATTTCATTTTGAATAAGGGGATAATATGTTTCTTCTTTCGTAGCCTTATAAGTAGACCTCCCTCAAATATAACCACCAACATAATCTTGATCCAAATTTTTATGGCCCCTATAAGGTCCTCAAAGTTATTGGACCAATGGATTACAAATCATAACTTCTTAGCCACTTTGAAATCCATAGAATCTTTCATGTCTTTTTCTTAGAAAGTAATTGGATCTAATTTCCATGTTCAAACTCGCCTTCTAGAAATTAAGAAAACTTGGATCTTTTAGATGAGCTTAAATACGATCAATTCTTTACCAATATCGATCTTCATTCTGACTATCATCAAACTCGTATGAAGGACACTGCTATTTCCAAACCAATTTTCACAGTCATGAATTCCATTATGAGTTCTTGGTGATTCCGTTTGGCCTTTGCAATGAACCTTCCACATTCAAGACTCTCATGAACCACATCTTTCAATGCTTTCTATGTCAATTTTTCCTTGTCGTTATTGATGAAATATTAATCTATAATAAAACCTGACATGCCCATGTCACCCATGTGGATCCACTTTCTCATCATCAACTGTTTCTCAAGAGGTCCAAATATGATTTTGGTGTCTCCGAAGTAGAATATTTTGGTTATATTGTTAGTAATGATGGTGAATGAGTGGAACTAAATAAAATTGAAGAAATGAAGGATTGGACATGTCCTAAGACTCTTAAAATTTTAGGAGGCTTCCTTGGTCTCATAGGGTACTATATAAAATTCTTCAAGAACTAGGGAAATATTATTTCTCCCCTCATTTCCTTAAGAAAAATGCTTTCAGTTGGAGTGAAGCTGCATATTATTCCCTCCAAGATTTAAAGGATGTTATGTGTACAACCATAGTACTTTCTTTTCCATAATTCACTAATACTTTTTTTGAATGTGATGCCTGGGGTAAAAGCATCAAAGTAGTTATCATGCAAGAAGGAATACCATTATCCTTTTCTAGAATTTTTTTTTATGAGCGACACTTGGGAAAACCCACCTATGAATAAGAAACGATGGCCATATTGCATGCCGTGGATATTTTGCGCACCTACTTTATTGGGTAATGTTTCCAGATCAAAATTGATCATTGCAGTCTCAAATATTTTCTTGAGAAAATAATTTCATCCCTATAGCAAAAAACAATGATTACCAAAATGTTGGGATATGATTATGAGATCATTTGTAAGAAGGTCAAGGAGAAGGTGGTAATTGGTGCTCTCTCTAGAAAGTATGAAGAGGAAGGGTCCCTCTTTTCACTCTCCTTCATCATATAAAATTGGTTGAAGGAGGTATGCAAGGAATGGTTCATAGATCCCAAGATTTCCCGCATGATCCTACAACTTCAAATGGAACCCCATGCATCTCATGGATCCCCTTGGAACGATTAAGAGCTTCACTATAAATGTTGTCTGTATTTGAGAAAATAACCCACCTTTAAATCAATAGTGTTATTTGAACTCCATGAATCTCCAACAACAAGTCATTCTAGATTTCACAAAACATATGAACGATTCAAACATTTGTTTTTTTGGGAAGGCATGGAGAAGTACATCTTCACTTTTGTGGTCAAATGCAACCTTTCCTAATGAATCAAGAGATAAATAGTGAAAAATCCAAGTGAAATACAACCTTTACCTATCCCGCTTTCTATATGGAATGACACTACTACATATGGGGTCAAAATTTGACAAAATATTTGATGATAAGGATAAATTTTCAACGATAAGGATAAGAATAAATTTTAATGTTTTTTTTCTAGGCACCCCGATGAATGTTAGACTTCCTACACACATATATATTCGACGATATTTCAATGATAATTCCTCGATCTATCGAAGAACGTAGAGGATGCCAAATACCTAATTGAAAATGGTTTAAGTGTCCCTAACTTCACTGACTTGGTCAACTTTGACATAGTCAACATTTTTCGGAACATCAACGACAATAAGTTTTTTCAACTATTTTGTTGTAGGTGCAACAATTATACAATATTTTTATACTCATTGTTCATTGCATGAATTATTAGTATTCTTGCTATGTGCTACTGCCTCAAATCCAATTCTTGATTTGCATAGCTCAGATTTTTTACTTTGAAGGTTACAATTTTTTAATATTACTTTATGTTTTTTTTAAATACCCAGATTGGATCCCTAACCCTTAGACCCTCTTTCATTTGGTGACACAAATTGTTCCCTAGGAAATAGGTATGAACATGTCTACTCAATTCCATTTAGTTACCATACAATTTTTCTTGGTCTAGTTCTGTTTTATTTTTTGATTTTATTACTTGCTTATAGTCAAGATTTGGAACTTATGTGGTAAATATGTATGGTTTTTATTTGTTGATTAATTGTTGACTACTGTAATTATAAACCTTTAATAAATATATGACGAAAATGTATTAATTCTCTAGTACATATAAGGTCAATATAATTTGATGACATTTGTACCATAAGAATATGTTCGTATATTAATGTACTTATATTTATTTAGTGGATTTTGTTGTAAATATAGGAAATCCTAATGCCAACACTTGAAGAGAGTGAAAGGACGATTGCTATATTAAGGGCTGCATTGGAGACATAGGTCAGTACCGATGGGAAATGTTATTTCCCTTGCAATCAATGTAGGGGATTGAAAAGAAGAAGACTTGTAAGGAAAACAATTGAAAGGCATTGTTGGACGTATGGGCATTGTGAAGTGGGGCATACATATCGTCCCATGGTAAGTTAGACATTATATATGTCTTTGTATTGATTGTATTTATAAAATTTTCTTTTGTTTTAATATTTTTTATATATACCAATGGTATTGATTGTTTGTAATTGTAAAGATAAATCCTCCTAAGTGGTTGTCGTCGATTAAATATATGCCAAGTAGTAGTAGAAATACTATTGTACAAGATGTGGAAGATGGTATGATTATTGAATATCAAGTCAATCATATGGAAGAAAATGACATCAATAATATTGTTCAGCCAGATGATGGGACAAATAGAATGATCCAAGACATCATTGATCCTATTGATGAGGAAAACTATGATGATATTTACGATTTAACTTTGCTTGAGAAGTCAGAAAAACCCCTTTATGAAGGCTCAAGAACAAATATTCTCTCTGCTATAATGTTGTTGGTGAACTTGAAGGTATTGAATGGTTTGTCAAACACTTGTCTCACACAGATCCTAAGGTACATAATATAATTTGTCACATATTATACGTAAAGGTAAACTTTATTTTTCTCTATTTTTAGTGTCAATTAATGTGTAAATTAAGGATGCAATATTTTTTATTACTATGATTTACATTAACTAGTTATTTTTTATGCTGTAGATTATTAGGTAATGTTTTCTTATCACTGTCAAATAATTTACCTCGCACATACTGAGAGATGTGTGCCATTATGAAAGATATTGGAATGGAGTATCAGCCTATTGATGCATGTACAGATGATCATATTATATATTATGGACACTATGCATTGGAAACAAAATGCCCATAATGTCAAATCAATAGATATCGAACCGGTCAAGTAACAAAAAAGATGCCTCACAAGGTTCTTCGTCATATTATGATAATTTCACATTTGCAATGATTTTTCAGGTGTCAAAGCATTTCACAGTTTATGGATTACCATGCATGACACATACATGAAGATGGTGTTCTTCGAATGCTTGCACATGGTTATGCATTTTGGAACATCGAAGAAAGACAACCAGTTTTTAAAGAAGAACATCGTAATGCTAGGATTTCATTGGTAGCTGACTGTGTCAATCCATTTGGTGAGATCATGTCTATTTACTTAGTGTGGCCTATTTTTTTTTATAAACAATAACCTTCCTCCTTGGATGTCAATAAAGAGGGAGCACAAAATGTTGGCAATGATTATTCCAAGTATTTGTTTACATAATTGGTTTGAACGTTGTATTTTGTTTTTATTATTCTTTGCATAATTACTTATATATATACAAGGTAGTAATTATGTGTGCTTTGAACCAATTAGGTAAGTACCAAGTGAAATATATGAATGTATGTATTGATCCTCTTGTCGACGAGATACTAAATTTATGTGCTGGCATCACTATGTATGACATGTCTAGACCAATAGGGAAAAATAAATTTTAATTCCATGGAATACTTACATGGACAATTCATGATTCCCTAGGACTAACACATTGTTTTGGTATGTAACATACTACTACACTTTAATAATATATAATTTTATGAAAATATGATGCATGCTTCTTAAATATCAATTCCTTGTTATATAATTAATACTAACATTAATCCATATCTTGCAGGTCTTCAAACAAAGGGTAAATTTGCATGTCCAATTTGTGGTCCTAGCATGAAATTTCATCGTTAAAAAATTCTATGAAATGAGGTATTTGATGAGTATAGGCACTTCCTCCCTAAGAACCACATGTATCAAACTATAGAGAACCATCTTTTCAATTTGAAAGAAGAGACACCTCACCTATGGAATTTGGATTATAATAGAAACAATCAAGGTAAGCATTTAGTCCATGTGTCATATATATTAATGTTTTACAATTTTGATTTATATTGAATTCTGTTTATTGTACATCTAAAAATTATTGTTGTAATCTCATTAATAATTTTTCATACATGTTGTCAATTTATTAATGGGATTCCACGAGAAATGAAAAGTTACCCTATACAATTCAATAGGTTCCCCTACTATGAGCACCTACAAATAACTCATTTTTTTGATACAATGCATATCAGGAAGAATGTAACAAAAATGTTGTGTAGAATCGTAGATGGAAGGAGTGACAAAGAAAACATTGTCAAAATTTGTACTGACATTCAGGAAGCCAATCATGCACTGTAAAATGTGATTTATTCAAATATCAATGGACACCGAAATAGTATTCCATGGTTATTTACAAAGTAGGAGTGCAATGTTGTAAAATAGGTCATTCGGAAAATTAAATTTCCCATGGGATTTGTTTCAAACATAAATAATATCTTAACGAATAAAGGTGAATTTGGTGGGGTGAAAACTCATAACTGACATACCTTAATTAAGGTAATTACTTTGGTAGATTTCTATATTGGTTTAAATATACAACTTTTTAGTGTTATAATATGGTTTTCTTTTCCTAAAAATTAATGATCCCTTTGTTTTTATAGTATGTTCTACCTCTACTCTCCCTGACAACTTTGACAACAATGTAAAACAAGTTATATATGATCTTGAAAAATATGCGAGATAAATATTAATGATTTATATGAAGAATAGTTAATTCTCAACTTGTCGACATCTGTTTTACTTTCAATGTATATACATTGTTGCTGAAACCTAATATTTGATTTATTATATCATGTGTCGGTGGTTTCCATCTAAAGAAACCCATAAAGAAGATAAAAAATATTGAAGGAGAAAAAACCCTAGGATAATGTGCGAAATGAAAAAGTATATACCTCCAACATTTTTCAATGCACAAGAACAATACCTCATACACCAAGTTGAGGATATTGAAATGTGTGGACCTATACACACAAAGTCAATGTGGATGGTGGAGAGGCACTTGAAGTCATTGAAGGTTTTCATTAGACAAAGATCACGTCCAGAGGGATCTATGGTGGAGGGATATATGGTATATCAATCTTTGGTGTATATTAGTCAATATCTTCCTAAATTAGCAACAAAAATCATGAAGGTGCCTCATATTTGGGATGCCAATTCCATTAACAAATTTGAAGGGGAGGTCCTGGTTGGGAAAGGTAGAATAAGGAAAGTGAAAGGTAATTAGATGGTAGAGATATATAATACTTTGCATTAATATTGATTTATTTCTATATTGTAATTATTCAAGTTTTATTTATCTTCCATGATCAATTATTAACTTTTATTCTAATTAGTAATTTTTATTCCTTTTTCATACAGTTGGTCGAGAGTGGGATGCACTACATTTATACATCGTAAACAATATTGATTGGATAAAGGTATGGATAGATCGATGTATACAATATAATGGTAGGTTATCATGGGAAGAGGTGGTTACTTTTCTTAAATAAGCTCATCATAATCAAGATACCAATATTACTTAGAAGGAAATTGATTGAGCATATGGTTTAAAAGATAAACACGAAAGTATATTATTCACCCACATCATGTTTTATTTTTTTTCCAATATATTAATCTATGTGGTGTGGTTTTTTTATAAATGTTTCCTAAGTCTAAATATGTTTATTGATTGATAATTCATTTTTTTATGTGTCAGACATATTGCAGTTGACACACTACAAGGCTACGTGGTGCAATGGTCGCAAATTTCACATCAAAAAGTTGGATGATAAGAAGAAAACCTCTAATTCTGGGATAATTGCAGTCTTTCAGGTCATTAATGTTTCCTCAAGAAGTGACAAGCATCCAACTATATCGAAAAATACATACTATGGGTATTTGGATGATATATTTGAGTGTGACTTTAAATCCTTCAAGTTAGTTTTGTTCGAGGTCAAATGGTATAGGTTACATATGAATGAACGTGATCCAAATAGAACTGTTATAGAGAATTCCAATGGATTTACCATGGTTAATAAAAGGACGTTTGAACCAGATACAAAACCTTATGTCACTACAAGGAAAATACCTTTTAGAGGAGGTTATAACAAAGGTTTCTAGTGTTACAAAATTGGCAAAAATTGTAAAAAAAACCTCCGCTAAAACATCTATTTTTGATAGCATATGTTTTTGTGGATACTATAACAGAACTTGATCACAACTTAAAAAATATGGGCAACCGGAGGTGTTAGCAGATGTTTACAAAATGGTGCGTTTTTATGAGGTACAAGCACTGATGTGTACATATACGTACCATACTGGTGCTGTACACTTAAAGTCAAGCACCGACGCAGTAAAATATTTAAGCACCTGGGTGTTTGTCTTATAAGCATTAGGGATTTAACAGTAAAATGCATCGGGAGAGTTAAAAATAATTAAGCACAAGGGGTTTCTGCTTAGAACACACCAATGCGTTATTAATAAGAAGGCACCAATGTTTTATAAAATAATATGCATCGAGGATTTACCTGGAAAAAACCCCCCGATGCATTAAAAATAGAAAGCACCGGTGCTTTTTAGTAACAAACAAAGGCCAATGCTTATCAATAACACAAAATCACCAGTGCGTATTAATAACACCAATGCATTGGTGCTTATTAATAATCCTAAATCACCAATGCTTATTAATAACACAAAATCATTGATGCTTCGTATACGCTAAACGCGTTGAAGGACAAATTTTTAATGTAATTTTGTGTTATTAAATAAATATTGAAACCAGTGCTAATTGATTACATAAAATCACCGGTGCGTTGTAGTATTAAACGGACAGATGAGATTAATAATTGAAATACACCTAGAAACATCAACCTGTGATAGTGTAATTATTGTTATTTTTTAATTCCATTATTTATTAAAAAATTTACATATATCTTATATTTTGATTAGTGAATTTGGATATGATGTTTGGATTAATTTGTTATATCACCGGATTTTTCAGCTCTTCATTATAATATTTAGTCATCCATATATTTAACCAACGATGTAACATTTCACATCGACATTGGACAACGCAATAGAATAAATTAAAACATATTTTATTATACATGAATAAGAGGGTCTTTTTCATACAAAATGGGACACTTATCGGTAATCCCTTGTCTTTCAATTGGGATGCTATGTCCATTACATTAAACAAAAATATCTTATTTTCACATACAATTATTTCAAAAAAATACAATTGCAACTTGCATTGATATCCAAATATATTAGTCATCATTCTTCACTGGAACTGTTGTTAGTGCTCGAGCTAATTCCATACCTTGGGTTATTTTGCTGAATGTTTGGTTGATTGCCTCGATTGTTTTCATCTTCTTCAAGTTCCATCTACAAACATACAAATAAATTGTAATGAGTCTATCTACATTGGTGAGAATAATGAAAATTGAAATAAATAATATACATGCATGTAAATTGAAAAGCGACATACCTACAAAGCAAGAATTGACTCATGAATCATACACATATGTTCAAACTCTAATCTCACGCCTTGTTTCAACAATTCTTCTGTTGGCTCAGTTCCATACTTTGTTTCCTGCAAGTTTTATACCATATAAAAAATCATAGATTTAATATAAAGTATTATTTTTGTTTCATTAATTATAAAATGATAGAAGTAAAACAACATAGATTATACTTACAAATTCCACAATTAATTTTTGATTTGCCAACATATATTCACAACCCTGAATTAACCCAATGTCAATTAATTTTCTAATGGCTCTTCTTTATATGTTAGCACATGTTTGAAGACATTCAAGGATGGCTGTTGTAAAACAACTTAAAATATACAAAAAAAACCTTAAGTTGTTATAAGGAAATAACAATTACTCACAAACTTTGCTATCAACCATTTTCTTCCTTGTCGTCCAGTTTTATGTGCAGAATGAGTTCCATTTTCATTTCTTTTCTATAAGAGAATATTTGAAAATTAATATTTAATGCTAAATTAATGATTTGTACCTAATAGAAAAATTCAATGATTACATACATTTGAAGCATGTTGTTGTTGAGATGGCTCCTCCTATGATGCAATTATGTCCATTTCTTTGACCATCTCCTTGTACACTTTTTTGGACATTCCTACTAATATATTTTGGATATCAGCGTGTTGGTCCTCTAGTATTTTCATAATTTTCCTGAAAAAATAACATGACAATAAAGTATTTTTATATTGATATATGAAAACTAAATATCACAAAATTGATATATTAATAAATGAATACTTTGTAACACACACACACACACACACACACACACACACACACACACACACACACACATATATATATATTCTAAAAAAGTGTTTTTAGGAATATTACTTTTTGA
>JZKD02S0461796.1:869536-896038 GCA_000966675.3 Picea glauca | reverse complement strand
GTTGGTCCTCTGGGATTTTCATAATTTTCCTAAAAAAATAACATGATAATAAAGTATTTTTATATTGATATATGAAAACTAAATATCAAAAAATTGATATATTAATAAATGAATTCTTTGTAATATATATATATATATATATATATATATTCTAAAAAAATGTTATTAGGAATATCACTTTTTGAATGATTCTTTTTTGTTGTTGTATGTTTTTGCTATTGCAAGTTTGACAGGTCTCATTGACCATTGCTATGGAAATGCTTCCTGTAGTTTAGATATAACCTGGTTCTTGGAATCATTGGATTGATTTCTATATTGGAAGTGGAAAGTATGTCTATACGTTTGATTAATCTCCAACGCCACTCCAAATGAGCTAAGGACCAATTCAATATCATTTACATCTTCTATATTAATTAATTTTGTTTTGCTAGGATGACATTATGTTCCCTCGTTATTGGTGCCTGTAGAACATTAGACACATGTGAATTAATATATTGTTTAAAACATGTCATATAATATTCCTAAGTATATTATTAATGAAATTTCAAAAAACAAATTCATATCGAATAGTATTTTTTATTCACCTGATTCATCCCTCTGCAATTTTTCCATCAAGATTTTACGCTCTTCTGCACTTAGATAAGAAATAATATTATCAAGCTTCCTCATTTTGTGGCCCTACATGAAACACACTAACCAATACATATTAGTTAAACTTACATATAGTTCAACCATATTAATTTTGTATAGCATTTACAAAGAATCTGCCTTTTTTTTTTCCGATTGTGTCATCATTGTGTCAAGCAAAACATTTTTTATTTGAACTCTTCTCACTCATATTTTTATCAATATACAACATGTACCATTCAATACAAAAATTATTAAATATATTCTATAAATAAATCACATAATTTTTAGCTGAAAAAAACATTGTAACTAGTGCACTGTTTAAATACAAAGCACCGGTGTGTTTATTACATAAAATGCACTGATGCGTTCAATACAACAAAACACACTGGAGAGTTTAATTCCTTTTTTAAAAAATTGTGAATTACAATAGTGCAATATATATAGAAGACATCACAACGACTACAGTAGAAAACAAAAACATAGCAAACAAATTAAACATTCACAAAAAAACAATAGAAAAATTACACAACGATGAGAATAAAAATTAATTTAAAAAAAAAAAAAAACTATGTGACAACATTTTCTGTGTTGTTTAGATGAGAAAACATCGATGATATTTTTTTTATGCACCATATTTTTTAATTAAAAAAAAAATTCTCGGCTTTATTGGTGCTCCTTAGATAGAAATGCACTGGTGCATTTCTATCGAAATGGCGCACCAGAAAATCGGAAAACGTTTTAAAAAAAGCGTCAAATCGAAAACTGTTTAAAAAAAAAAATTTAGAGGGGCGACCGCGTTTGGGATCCGATGCAATAATTGGCCCCTTTGCATCACATTCCAAACACTTATATATTCGAAAACAAACCCATTAGATCTAAAATGCCTAAATGAAAAACCCTAATTCTAAAGTGATAGAGGGAGTTAAACCCTAGGGTGAAATTTTGCATTCACATAAGCAAAAAAAAAACAAGGGTTTAAGGTAAGTATGATTTTTTTTTTTGAATTTTAATTAAAATCGAAATAGGAATAAAATTTGTAAATTTTTTTATTATCAAAATCAACAATAAAATTTAAAATTTTTACTATGTAGGGTTTTGAATGAATCATCATACCTTTCAAATCACGATTTTCTGAATATTTCTGTTATTCCAAAGTATTATTTTTCTCCAAAATGCTCCCCGATATGTCTCTCTTCCAAATCTGTCTCTTGTAAATTTTGGAAAAATAATGAAAATATTGAATACCTTCTTAATATATTTTTTTTTTTTTATGAAAATTGTTTAGAGTGAATCACCATACCCTTCAAATTCTCATATTCTGAATAATCTCGTGGTTCCAAAGTATTATGCTCCTCCAAAGTGTTCCGCCGTATGTCCCTCTTGTAACTTCTTAACCTACACATTTTTTCAAAATAATGAAATTGTGCATAACTTTTTGATATTTAAAGGACATTATGAAATTCGATTCCTGCTCTTTTTTTAACTGTTTAAAAAAATCATGTTTTTAATTTTTAAAATTTTCGGCATGATGGTGTGTTTATATAAGACACAACAGTGTGTCCATATCACATTACGCACCGATGTGTCTATATTATATGACACATCGATAACATATAATTGTTTTTTATTAACAAAATATCGAAACACGGTGTGGTTCATTTCTCAACGCACCAATGCTTATTATTGATATGCTCACGAGTGCGTTTATCATTTATAAGCTCACTAGAATGATTTTAAAGTTATTTGAACTTTTTTTTGCACATAAAATAGTATATTCATCTCAAATTATCTTTTAGGATGAATTCACATGACTTGCAATACGTCAATATACATTTTACATTTTATGTCACCTTATTCTTAAAAAATGATTTCAAAACTACATTCAAACTCAGATTTTGGTATGGTCCTCAAAATTTATTTTAGATATGTACACAAAACTTTATTGCTAATTTTGCTAAAATGCATGGAGAAAACCTTATAATATGATCAAATGGCCAATTCTTCAAATTCCAACCCGTTCCATATTGCTCTAAGTCCATCGCGGAGTTCTCCCTTTCCATCTCCAGTAAGGTTAAATTATTTTATTTATGTTTTGATTATCTAATTTTTTTTTTTTTTTATCCATGTCAATATGAATCAAAATGTACGCAAATTTGCAAGATCTTGATTCAAAATCGAGTTCAGATGCATAAAATATTCCAGTACCGATTCAAAAAACGTCAGAAGGTATTATCAGGAGAAACATACCACAAGCAATTGGTAGATGAAAATGGGAAACCACTTTACCCTACCAATTGTGACATTCCATCTTCCAGCCGCAATCTTGGGTCGACAATGGTAATAATTGTTTGGTATAATGCAATTTGAACAAACAAATTATTGCATTGTGCTTACTAATATAATCAATGTACTAATGTTCAATATTTTTGAAATTAGGATTCTGATGATGAGTGACCTACCTACCATCTTCCATTGCACCCCACAACAATGTCAACTTGAGAGAAGGATGTGATGAGAGCACAACTCAGAGAGTAAGTGTACCAAGAATGGTTGAATCAACCACCTATTCAATTCCCATTGCGTATAGATTCACCAATTAGGAATGACTACAATAATAGTAGTTCTTCAGAAGTTGGAAATGGAGACAATAAAATAGAGGTTGGTATGGATGATTACTTACGAGGTACGAATTCCATGGAGACAATTTTGTTAGATGCATTCCAGAACGATGATCTAGGGGATGATGCTCATATAAGTGATACCATTTTCGAAAGCCTGAAATCTGCTTCCACCACTCCTCTCTTTGGACCTAGTGCCCAATGAAAGTCTACCCAGCTTGGGACAACAATGTTACTATACAAATTGAAAACAAAGATGGGCATGTCAAATGCATGTTTCTCGACATTATCGAGGTAATTGACCAACGAGTGCCTTATATTTATTTTGAGAAATATTGTCACACAATCAACATTACAAATGGTTTCTTTTATAAACGTTAAATGACCTTGTACATTTCTATTTCCCACTAACTACAAGTCATTTAAAGATAAGGTTATTCCAAGTGATAATGTTTTTCCTGATAGCTATGAAGAGGAAAATCAGTAGTTGAAAATGTTGGGTGTTGAGTATATGTCATATCATGCATGTCAAAATGATTGTATTCTATACAGAGGAGAATATGTAGACACAGAGACATGTTCGAAATGTGGGCATGAAAGGTACCATAAATCAAATAAAAATGGTAAATATCATGGTCCTCATCATGCGATATTGAGGCACATACCTATAATCCCAAGGATTCAAAGGATCTTTCATTGCAAAGAATTAGCTATGTTGCAAGGATGGAATGCCTCACACAAAAGTGAGTCGGGAGTTATGCAAATCCCAATAGATTCAATAGCCATGAAGCATATCGAGGATACATGGCCAAAAAAATTCAAGGATGAAGAATGAAGTCTATGAATAAGCATAACAATGGATGGCACGAACCCATATTCCCTCCAAAACACCAACTATTATGTTTGTCCTGTAGTAGTGATCAATAAAAATACCCCCCCCCATGGTTTTCCATGAAGAATGAACATCTTATGTTGGCTCTTATAGTCCATAGTAGAATACAAGTGAAGAATATGGATGTCTACCTACAACCATTGGTAGATGAATTGAAGGAATTATGGGAATGGATACATGTATACAATGTATCAAGATCCATCACAACAAAGAGGATTTTTACATCGTATGGCATATGTGCTTACACCACGCATGATTATCCAGGATTATGAGTTTTCTCTAGTAATTAACATGTTTATGGATTTGTTTATATACGTAACAATATTTATTTGCATATTTAATTCATTGTGATTAACGTTCTTTTTTTAAACTCTAACGTGCTATGTATACAATAATTTTGTAGGTCTTGTAACTAAATGCTATCATGGATGTAAATGTTGTGGACCTTCTCTGAAGGTTAGGTGGTCCAACCACCTACAAAATCCAGTGTATGACTGCTCGAGGGTATTCCTCCAGAATAACACCCTTATAAAAGAGAAACATCCACTTTCAATGGTAAACCAGAGAGAACCCAAAGGCCTGTAATAATGACACCAACAAAATGGCTTAGAGAATATATGATATTGGTCCTACGCCGCATGCCGGGTGGTATATGCAGTTGAGGACCCTGACCCACTACAGCCTCAACTATCTCCTCATATGCATCAGGTGGTGGGGGAGGAGGCATGTCCCCAATGAATGTGCCAACATTTGCAAAATATAACACAAGTTAATAATTAGTCGACAATTTCATTAAAAAATTTAATAAAATACGTTAAAGAACATGCTAGAATAAAATTTACTCGAATTAAGTAAGAAAATAAAACGAAAGTACAAGATTAATTTAAATCTTACCTCAATAATTGGGTGGATCATCTGGTGTGAAGAGGATATTGGGATATCCTCGCCAATCCATCCCCGCATAAGGGAATGGCACCATCACAGACACATGATCTACCTCATTGGATAATAGCTGAAGTGCCTCCTTGGAAATCCTGGCTACAAAATTGGGCATGCCCCTCTTGGGAATCATCTCGCCCCACATGTACATCTGCACCTCGGTCATCGACCTAGGAGGCCGACAGACAAAAGTAGGCCTCGTCTCTGGAAACCTATCAAAAAACAAACAAAATAACTTTGAAGAAAATGGGAAGTTGGCCCTCCCATCTATCATAACACAACATCTATCCAGTGATATACAAAACTTCCTCAATAAAATGACAGACCACCTAATAAGTCGTGTCCTTTGTATCAAATAATCTACATAATATAAAACTGCACAACTAATGTGCTGACCATTACCGATAAAGTGTGAAATGGATGATAGTAACAACGAGAGGCACCTAACATCCTCTGCACCAAACGAGGCGACACATAACTGTCCACCAGCCACTTGAAAATCACCAGGAGAAGGTATATCATGCAAAATATACCTTTGAGAGTAGGCAAGATGACTCTCAACTGCAACACCCACTGGGACATCAGAAAACTGGGGAAAATGTTATGTATCTAGAGAGGTAGTGGGGGGGCCCAGAGGGTCCATAATGATAATAGTGGAGGCCATTCAATGTAAGGTGGACTAGGTCCACTATATTATTAAATAAGGCCCACTATGATAGTTAGATATAATAAATGTAAGAGGATTTCTTAGAAGGTTATACTTCTAGAAGATTCCTCCTCTAGAATGTTCTTAGGTGATGGTAGCACTATATAAAGGGGTTCAAACAATGTAATGGGATATGAAGATAAGTATTGTATTTGGAGAGGTAGCTTACTAGGAGAAAGCCCCCTCGAAGAGGCAAGTGAACATGAGAGGATACATTCCATAATAAGATCCATTGTATGGTGTTTCCCTACCTCAAGGGTTTTGATATAATAAAGTGATGGTTTTCTATATCGTTCTGTAAATCTTTGTGGTGTTTATGTATGGAAGTATTGGGTTCTTAAAAAATGGTATTAAAGCACTTTCCTTGGACAAAGAAGGGAATAAATTTTTCCTCTTTTTGTAGAAATTTTCTAGGGAAGAAAAAGAGGGTGACGCACTTCAAGTTCATATATGAAGCTTTAAAATCTGAATTTGGAAAAAGAAATTGGATATTTGAATTCCTCTTGGAAAAATACCCAATTTCAAAAAAACAATCAGCCTTATGAGCATTTTAAAGTCAATAGTTTTTCAGGGTTTTTCCGAAAAAAGCCGCAATTTTCTGCCGTAATTTATTGTTCTATTTTTTGGGTTTTTTCGTGATGGTGGTGAGACTACAAAGTTCATAACTTTTCATAAGGTGCTTAGATGGCTATTTCCTCTCAAACCCTAAAAGAAATTCTACAAATAACTGAAGCATTCAAATCCTAATTATATGACACATGGTGTGGCACATTGCATGACAGATTGCATGAACTTGCAAATGTCCTTAATGATAGTTTTCGTAGTATTCAAGATTCAATGGATAGCATGCAGGAGAGATTTTTTATGACATACATCAGGGATGGATGTAATCAAGAAATATATGCTTGGTATGATTTTGAGGTCGATTGCGATGATTGGTATATTGATAGTTGTCATTTATGGGATGACAACCACTTCCATCTTTTATTGATGACTCTACTCCACCTTCTGTAGAGCACATCAATGTGACACATCAAGAGCTAGTTATCAATACCAGTGTCCAACCTGCATTGTTCCTTCTAGATTCAACTTTGACCCTTTCCCACTATGTGGATGGATATTCTTATTTGGATCCACATGATAGGTGTTAGTATTGGGAGCATAATTTTCAGTTGGTTATTGGGTGCCGATATCTTCCCTGTGGAGCTCACATGAGAAATTGGACATGGGACCCTGGTTTACAATGGTGGTTGGACTAATTTAGCATGGTAGATTCCATTTCTCAATGGGACCCTGGTTCTCTATTCTACTTCAACACTATGGTCCACACTTATCCATAGGAACCTGGTTCTCTAGTCTAATTCAACACTATGGTCCACACTTATCCATGGGACCCTGGTATATGGTTGTACATCAAGTGTTGAGGGTGACACTTTCATAAGGGGGATGGAATGTTAGGTAGCTAGAGAGGTAGTGGGAGGGGGGCGGAGGGCCCTTAATGATAACAATGGAGGCCATTCAATGTAAGGTGGACTAGGTCCACTATATTATTAAATAAGGCCCACTATGATAGTTAGATATAATAAATGGGTAGTGAGATATAATAACTGTAAGATGAATTCTTAGAAGGTTCTACTTCTAGAAGATTCCTCCTCTAGAATGTTCTTAGGTGATGGTAGTACTATATAAAAGGGTTAAAGGAATGTAATGGGATATGAAGAGAAGTATTGTATTTGGAGTAGTAGCTTACTAGGAGGAAGCCCCCTCGAAGAGGAAAGTGAACATTATAGGATCCCTTCCATAATAAGATGCATTGTATAGTGTTTCCCTACCTTAAGGGTTTTTATATAATAAAGTGATGGTTTTATATATTGTTATTTAAATCTTTGTGGTGTTTATGTATGCAAGTATTAGGTTCTTAAAATAACATCCTCCCCTCTCCTAGATAGCCCAGTGATAAAATAAATATCCTCCTCAGTGGGATGGTACCACTCATGAGGATTGAATCTGAATTCTTGCTGATGGGAATCCCATCAAAATATCAACTTTGGAAGAAAGGTGGAATTCCCCTTAAGGGATGTAGCCTCCTTGTAGTACTTGAGGAGGCCGACATTCCTCAAGAGGAGATGCATAGCCACAATAATAGGCCGAGGGCACAAATCCCTCACTCCCTCTCTCTGGCCTCCAACTCTTGAACCATATTGTACTGGTCAAATCTTTGTTGCTACTCCTCCATGCGTTGACATCTATGCAAACATAACTTTTTTTTTCTTCGAGTAAATGAGATTTTTTTTTTCAAAATATGCAAAAATATTTTTTTTTTCAAAAAAACAAAAATTTAACCTTCGGTGTGCCTACAAAACAATCAAGCACTGCCCACGGTGCACCAACATATCTTACGCATTTCATGCATAATGTAATTTATTTTAGGGAGTGCATAGTAATTATCAACACACTAGTGCGCCCCATTGTATACAATGCACCGGTGTGACATGGTGCATTCCATTCATGTTAGGGACCTAACCCCTCACGTAGGTAGAATAATATATTTCCATGTAATAAAGGCCAATATTAATAAGGCCTATCAATAAGGAAGAATAAGTCAAATGTAAGAATACCTAATAGAAGCTTTTGCTTCTAGAAGGATCTTCCTCTAGATTGTTCTTTTGGATAAACATATTTAGTATAAATAGAAATAGAGGGTATGAGAAGTTTTGTCTTGGATATTAATGTAATAGATATCTGCTCTGCTGGAGGTTTCCCCCTCAAAGAGGCAAGTGAACTGTTATCCCCGATTTTTAGGGATAACTAAGAGATCATGTCTTAAGGCCCACAGGTCCTAGACATGGAGTACCGAGAGCAGGATTGACTTGGGCATGGCCTTGGAGGGCCCATCCTTTTCTTCTTTCATCAGATTTGTCTTGTCAGCAGCATCAACATTCATCATCATTGGCCCGGTCTTGTATCGGAGAAGGCTCTTGCTCCATGAGGTAATTGGTCTAGGTATCATGGTATGTGTCACTTTTGATCATTATAACCTTTAGATATATGCATCTTACTCCTTTTATCTCTAACAACTGCTTGGATCTTACATTGACCCACTTGACCATTGCTGAGTGGATTGACAGGGTGTCCTAGCAAGCCTGTACCCATAGCTTTTGGTTTGTCACCGGGGGGATTTTTGAAGAGCCATCGTTTGCTCCCATCATATCATCACTTTTTCATCTTGTCTCCTGCTCATCTGTCCCATTCCCCTAGTCCGGGCATTAGGATGATTTGTTTGTAGGGTTGCACCTTATCTCATGGGAAGAAGGGGATAAAGGCCCATAAGGTAAAAGAAACTGGTAAAATATAAAATCCATAAAAAATGAAACCTCGAGATGCCTCGCCCAGGGATCTTCTAGAAGGAAATAAAAAACCTCTCAACAAGAAACAAGAGGGACCCGAAGAAAAATAACAAAAACACTAGACCTAGCCAAAATGATAGGGGGTCTCATCACGAGCCAACCTATTATGTTCATGGGTACCTAACAACATGACCTTTCCACTATTTGGTTACCACGCCAGGGCAGTGACCTTTGGTTGCATGGCCAAGGGAAAGGGGGTCTCATCACGAGCTAGCCTTATCATCTCTGTGAAAGTGCTTGTGGGTAACACTGTTAGCTCTGGTCACCACACCAAGGCAGTGTTCTCCAGTTAGTCCTTGAAATAAAAAAAAAGAAAAAACAAATAAAGAAAGAAAGAATAAAGGCAAGAAATGGCTTGGAAAAAATTGCATCCATGACAAGTACAACTTGCCTTCTACAAAGGCACCCACACGTAATATCATCCATCCCTGTCTTTCACTCTACCTATATGTCTGGACATCCCTTATCCACATCACCTCATTCTACATGGTTTGAATGATACCCCTTGGAGACTCTCCTTTCCTTATGGATACTAGCCCAATAGGGTGTCTTGTCTTTTTCTTCAGTCTTGTATTGTAGGTCTTTGTAATATCTTTGAGCTATTGGATGATATATCAGGGTTTTTATGCATATGTCTGATAATATTAATGATGAGATGTGATTAACATTGCTATGATCCCTGTTACTAATGAGCCCATGGAGGGCGAAGTTTTTGATGTGCAGGATCATGCCTGACGGAAATGTACCACGTGGACCGGTACACATGGGGGGATAATTAGTTCAGACCTCCATGGGGCTGAAGAGCCCATCAGATGGTTTCTGAGACCCCATCAGGGGCATAGAAAGGATAATGCTTGAATGAGATTTTTCACTTGAGAAGAAGAAGGACGTTCCATCAGGGAAACTTTGGCTGAGCCGAACCTAGGGGGATTGACCCACTTGCAGTGGAACGTTGGCCCCGGATGACCCATGACATCACCACGAGGCTTGTGACATCATCATGAGTGTATGGAAGATGGACATGGTTGTTGGCATGTGTGGCAGCTTGGAAGAGCCCAAGGAGGGCTAACGTATGGCTTCTGGATGCTGCACTGGCCCCAAAAATGCCTAACGTCCCCCTCATGAGGGCTTGATGTCTCATCTTTTGCTCATTTAGGTTTTTAAAAGAGAATTTAATGTAAAAACAATATGATTTTTGTTTAAAGCCTTGTCGGCTAATTTTATGACCTAAAATTTAATTAAAGGTCATGATACAATATATATTGAGGAGTTTTATCCTCATTTTGACATAAACTCACCACTCACTCTCTTGTGAGATCTGATTTTTGCGCCCTTGTTGGGTATTTGGTCTTTTTAAGTGAGGCGCACTTGTTGAAGGAAGGATTTTCTTGGCAAATTTGGCATTTCTCTTGAAGGAAGGTTTACAACTAAGGTTTGCAATGCTATTTCTTTATGATATGTAAGTGTTTTTTCTACAAAACTTCTTAATTGAATGGTTGTAGGCTTATATTCATGCATTTATTTATAAACTTTGCTGATTCAAAACCCTAGGTGACAAGCACACAAGTAGGTCTTTGTTTCATGTCCCCTAAAAGATAAATATTCAGCCATTGAAGAAGGAAGGAAGATCCTAGCCATTGCTACACTCTTTTTACTTCTTCCCTTGTGCTAGCTGTGCCTTTTAAGAGTTAAGAAGGAGGAGACGTCCCAGGCCTAGGATATCTACACCTAGGGCCATGCTTCTTCTAGGGTTTGGTGATAGGGCCTTGCCATTGAAACACTCTTCCTCACCTCACTCTCTAGTCTTGAATTATCTTTTATGCTAGCCATTTTGCCAAGTTTAACCTAAGGAAGGGGGAAAGAGCATGAGGCCTTGCTTAAGAAACATTGGAGTGAGCCTCTTTACCCTAGGGTTTTGATTCTAGGGCCCTGCCATTGCAACACCTTAGAACCCTTCCCTCTCGTTCTTAGCCTTTATTCCCTTCAACTTTGCATCCTCTCTTTAATTGACTCCATTTACCCTTAGGCACTAATCTTAGCTCCCAAACGTTGAAGTGATAATGGCCAAACAACTTTTAAAACTTTTACAATTTGAAACCCTAACTAACTACTAACCCTAATTAGGCTGACGTCACTCTTAGATATTCGATCTTGACGCAACATTTGTCTTTGTAAGCAATTAGATGATCGTTTGAGAGCATTTATTGAGTAAGGGATTGAATAAATACATTGTTGGCTACATCATCTCAATATTTATTGATGAATTGATATTATTTCATTGTCATATTAATTGACATTGATCTCATCGATATATATTGTTTTAATTTGATTATATATTGATATCAGATAGTTATATGAAGTACTAACCCATTGAATTATAGCCTGCATATATTGTTTTACTATTGTCTTGTTCCAGGAAGGTGTTCTCATTTGGGGCTACACTTCATTATTGGCTGATTAGCCAGACTATTTGATCTTGGTGGTAACCTGTGAGGAGGAAATTTTACTTTGACCTTTATACTTTGGCCTCTTCAAAACCCCAGGTTACCGGGGACGTCTCCCCTGGGATAACCTCCCTGAATAGAAATAACCTCCCCATTGTGGTGACATTGGGTGGGGTAGGTTCCTGTTACGCCAGTTTGGCCTCTACCTTCTAGCCATTTGACCTAGCTACAAGCTATGCGATAACATTTTGGTGCCGTTGCCGGGGAACACTGAGTCATTTCTCCTCAAACGACAATTCTTTTCGATAAGCCTTGCCTTAGAGCCTTATCTTACAAGCTTACCTGGTGACTCCACTAGGGTATTTTCCCTTATCCTTTGATAGTTTTAGGCAAATTATTTGGCGACTCCACTAATATTTCTCAGGGTGCCACCTCACTTTCTGTGATACTTCCAAGTTATGGGATCATGACACACTGGGAACAAATGTATCTGAGTATTGATTTCAGAAGTTTTCAAGGATACCCAAATCACTTTGATACAAAATGGATAAACAACTCTCCAACGTTTTTGGGCCTCCCAACTCCTCACATCATAAATTTTTTGGAGTACTTGAGCAAGATAAAGTTGGGAGGAGAGGATGCTATTATAAAATTGTTCTTACTCACTCTGCCATCCTACTTACAAGATCATTTTAAGAGTTGTTTCAAGGACATGGGTATATCATCTTTCATACACCTCATCAGTAGGTTTATAGACCTTACTAAGCCACATTGCCAAATGTATGAAGATGTCCTTCAAAACCTCATGGTAGCCTTAGACCACAAGGGATTCACCACTGAGATTGTAGAAGATCTCAGGAAATTATATTATGATCAATACCAAGAATCCTATGATATAAAAAATGAGGTTTGTGAAGATCGTTATCAACCCCTTGAAGAGGAGCAAGACCTCTCCCATAATCCAATAGAATGCAACAAAGATATAACTAGAGACGTGAATTATGAGGATGAAGCTCCAGTAACCACTCCTCAGTATAATGAAGCTCTCCAAGATCCTGTCCCTCTTTCACAAGATGAAGAGAATGAGGTAAGTCATTTTCCTTTCCAGTTTTTTGATGATGCCTTGTTCTATGAATCAAAGAGTGAAAAAGAAATGGAACCCTTGGACAAGCTAGATTCCCTATGTTTCAAAACTGAAGATGTAGAGGCAGATCTTCCACTTGATGAAGCTATCCAAATACTTGAAGCTCTTGCACAGGAAGGATTAAGCAAGGTAAATTATTTCCCCTTCCAAGTTTTCAGTGGTTCTTTACCTTACGACACAGAGAGTACATAAGTATTGGATGTTTTGACTCCTCCATGTTATGATACTGATACTGACATAGTTGATTTTGACAAGTTCATACATGTTGGGAGACATAGGTGGGATGTGGTTAGTTATGATATGGATCCCATATATGACATAAAGAGTCATATCCAAGTGTTTCCCTTGCAATTATCACAACAGACTACTTTTGACCAATGGCAACAAGGAGATGATATTTTTACTCGTACTTTTCAAAAAACCAAGGATGACCTAGTACCTCATTTTCCTGATGAATTTTAGTCTTACCTTGAGATTTTTGATGAGTACCCTTCTGAGCACTTGGATTCTCTCCATGAAGATGATTGCCAACCACCACTATGCTCATATTTTGATACAAGCAAGAACATTGTTTGCCTAAAGAAGGTTTCTCATGACTTTTCACTCCAGCCACCTGTTATTACTTTACCATGCTTGTCCATTAAAGGTGTAGTTGGGAAGTATATTTTTTATGTTGAGATTCCTCTTAGGAAAACCCTAGACTCAAAGGGTCGGTTGGATACTGCAAGTTTGATTCAGTTATCCCAGTTTTTCAACTTTCCCTTGGTAGTTTTCCATTCATCTACTAGATCTTTGTGGATCCCATCCTTGACTTCAGAGCGTGAGGATGTCCTAGGTAGTCGGTTGGCAGGCCCTTTGAGTCAGTTTTCTAGACCTTGCACTTTTCATGACCCTTTCTTGAAGTGGATTGAGTATTTTCCTTGGAGATGGACTTGGCAGGATTTTATCCCTCCCACCTGCCTCCATGAGTTAGACTTTATGATTTTCGACGATATGATATATGCTCTAACCCATGTCATTTTTGTTCTTGATTTGTCACTGTTCTGGTTTATGATGAAGCACAAAGGCAGGTATTGTGGGACATTGCTGGATTGGCTTCACTTTCTATTTGACTACACCAAACATCCAGCCAAAGGTAAGAATAGGTAATTTTATTTATATTTGCATATTGATTGTTTTATTTCAGTATATATATCTATATCTATATATATATATATAGATATAGATATAGATATATATATTTATGTATGCTGGGGTGGCACTACTGCCCCATTTTTGTTACTAATGCCTCTATCGAGTTTGAGCAGGTCTGTAGGTTATGCCAGAGATGCTGAGGTTCTCATGCACTCTACGGTGAGCACATGTCCCCGAGTTGGAGCCAGATGTTATCCTCGATTTTTAGGGATAATTAGGAGATCATATATCGAGGCCCACAGGTCCTAGACATGGAGTACCAAGAGTAGGATTGACCTGGGCATGGCCCTGGAGAGCCCATCCTTTTCTTCTTTCATCATAGTTGTCTTGTTAGCAACAACAACATCCATCACCATTGGCCTGGTCTTGTATCAGAGAAGGATCTTGCTCCATGAGGTAATTGGTCTAGGTATAATGGTATGTGTCACTTTTGATCATTATAACCTTTAGATATATGCATCTTACTCCTTTTATCTATAACAACTGCTTGGATCTTACATTGACCCACTTGACCATTGTTGAGTGGATTGACAAGGTGTTCTAGCAAGCCTATACCCATAGGTTTTGGTTTGCCACCAGGGGGATTTTTGAAGAGCCATCGTCCTCTCCCATCATATCATCACTTTTTCATCTTGTCTCCCGCTCATCTGTCCCATTCCCCTAGTCTGGGCATTAGGATGATCTTTTTTTAGGGTTGCACCTTATCTCATGGGAAGAAGAGGCTAAAGGCCCAGAAGGTAAAAGCAGCTGGTAAAAGATAAAAGACATAAAAAATGAAACCTCGAGATGCCTCGGCCAGGGATCCCTGAGAAGGCAATAAAAATCCTCTCAGCAAGAAACAAGAGGGACCCGAAGAAAAATAACAAAAACACAAGACCTAGCCAAGAGGATAGTGGGTCTCATCATGAGCCAACCTATTATGTTCATGGGTGCCTAACAACATGACATTTCCACTATCTGGTTACCATGCCAGGGCAGTGACCTTTGGTTGCATGGCCAAGGGAAAGGGGGTCTCATCACGAGCCAACCTTATCATCTCTGTGAAAGTTATTGTGGGTAACACTGTCAACTCTGGTCACCACGCCAAGGTAGTGTCCTCCAGTTAGTCCTTGAAATAAAAAAAGAAAAAGAAAATAAAGAAAGAAAGAATAAAGGCAATAAAGGGCTTGGAAAAAATTGCATCCATGACATGTACAACTCGCCTTCTACAAAGGCACCCATAGGTAATATCATGCATCCCTGTCTTTCACTCTACCCGTATGTATGGACATCCTTATCCACATCACCTCGTTCTACATGGTTTGGATGATACCCCTTGGAGACTTTCCTTTCCTTATGGATACTAGCCCAATAGGGTGTCTTGTCTTTTTCTCCAACCTTGTATTGTAGGTCTTTGTAATATCTTTGAGCTATTGGATGATATATCAGGGTTTTTATGCATATGTATAATAATATTAATGATGAGACGTGATTAACATTGCTATGATCCCTGTTACTAATGATCCCATGGAGGGTGAAGTTTTTGATTTGTAGGATCATGCCCGATGGACAGGTACCACGTGGACTGGTACACATGGGGAGATGATTAGTTTGTATCTCCATGGGGCTGAAGAGCCCATCAGATGGTTGCTGAGACCCCATCAGGGGTAGAGACATGATAGTGCTGGATTGAGCTTTTGCACCTGAGAAGAAGAAGGATGTTCCATTAAGGAAACTTTGGCTGAGCCGGACCTAGGGGGATTGACCCACTTGTAGTGGAACGTTGGCCCCAAATGACCCAGGACATCACCAGGAGGCTTGTGACATCATCATGAGTGTATGGCAGATGGACAGGGTTGTTGGCACATGTGGCAGCTTGGAAGAGCCCAAGGAGGGCTAACATCTGGCTTCTGGATGCTGCACTGGCCCCAAAAAGGCCTAATGTCCTCCTCAGGAGGGATTGACATCTCATCTTTTGCTCATTTAGGGTTTTAAAAGAACATTTAATGGAAAAACAATATGATTTTTGTTTAAATCCTTGTCGGCTAATTTTTTGACCTAAAATTTAATTAAAGGTCATGATATAGTATATGTTGAGGAGTTTTATCCTCATTTTGACATAAACTCATCACTCACTCTCTTGTGAGATCTGATTTTTGCGCGCTGGTTGGGTATTTGGTATGTTTAAGTGAGGTGCACTTGTTGAAGGAAGGATTTTCTTGGAATATTTGGCATTTCTCTTGAAGGAAGGTTTACAACTAGGGTTTGCAATGCTATTTCTTCATGATATGCAAGTGTTTTTTCTACAAAACTTCTTAATTGAATGGTTGTAGGCTTATATTCTTTCATTTATTTATAAACTTTGCTGATTCAAAACCCTAGGTGACAAGCACACAAGTAGGTCCTTGTTTCATGTCCCCTAAAAGAGAAATATTCAACCATTGAAGAAGGAAGGAAGAGCCTAGCCATTGCTACACTCTTTTTTCTTCTTCCCTTGTGCTAGCCGTGCCTTTTAAGAGTTAAGAAGGAGGAGACGTCCCAGGCCTAG
This sequence comes from Picea glauca, assembly GCA_000966675.3. Taxonomy (NCBI): domain Eukaryota; kingdom Viridiplantae; phylum Streptophyta; class Pinopsida; order Pinales; family Pinaceae; genus Picea; species Picea glauca. The sequence continues at coordinate 879,537 of JZKD02S0461796.1, read as the reverse complement.
GATATCTACACCTAGGGCCGTCCTACTTCTAGGGTTTCGTGATAGGGCCTTGCCATTGCAACACTCTTCCTCACCTCACTCTCTAGTCTTGACTTATCTTTTATGCTAGCTGTTTTGCCAAGTTTAACCCAAGGAAGGAGGAAAGAGCATGAGGCCTTGCTTAAGAAACATCGGAGTGAGCCTCTTTCCCCTAGGATTTTGATTCTAGGGCCCTGCCATTGCAACACCTTAGAACCCTTCCCTCTCGTCCTTAGCCTTTATTCCATTCAACTTTGCATCCTCTCTTTAATTGACTCCATTTACCCTTAGGCACTAATCTCAACTCCCAAACGTTGAAGTGATAGTGGCCAAACAACTTTTAAAACCTTTACAATTTGAAACCCTAACTAACTACTAACCCTAATTAGGCTGATGTCACTCTTGGATATTCCATCTTGATGCAACATTTGTCTTTGTAAGCAATTAGATGATGGTTTGAGAGCATTTATTGAGTAAGGGATTGAATAAATACATTGTTGGCTACATCATCTCAATATTTATTGATGAATTGATATTATTTCATTGCCATATTAATTGACATTGATCTCTTTGATATCTATTGTTTTAATTTGCTTATATATTGATATCAGATAGTTATATGAAGTGCTAACCCATTGAATTATAGCCTACATATATTGTTTTACTATTGTCTTGTTCTGGGCAGGTGTTCTCATTTGGGGCTACACTTCATTATTGGCTGATTAGCCGGGCTATCTGATCTTGGTGGTAACCTGTGAGGAGGAACTTTTACTTTGACCTTTATACTTTGGCCTCTTCAAAACCCTAGGTTACCGGGGACGTCTCCCCTGGGCTAACCTCCTTGAATAGAAAGAACCTCCCCATTATGGTGACATTGGGTGGGGTAGGTTCCTGTTACGCCAGTTTGGCCTCTACCTTCTAGCCATTTGACCTAGCTACAAACTATGCGATAACATGAACATTGCTCTTAGTAATCAAAGTGCTCTTTCTGGTGTTATTTTGGTATTGTTGTGGTATTGTTAATGTTATATCATTATTTCTCTGCCATTTATAGCTAATTATTTATGTTCTGCATACTCTTTTATATATGGAATACTACAAGTGGTATCAGAGAACCTTCCTTGACAGAAAATTGTGGGTTAATTTTTTTTTTTTTTAGGGTAGAGATGTATTCTGACATTTTAAAGCTACAAAGATTTGTCGTTACATGCATAAACCCTTGGTCGGGGATTCATACACGCAGGAAATACAAGTGGTACTTAAGAACACATCTGTTGGCCACCCTTGTAACCCCCGTTGGTACCCCTTCGAGTGGTAGTGCATCAGACAACACCTGTATACAGATCGACCTGGATCTCCTAAATCCCTCCATAGATAAATCGATCGACCACCTGACTGCTATAGTGCCACCGAGAACAACACTTGAGAATATACTCTCTAGTACCTGGGTAGTTGGGTAGTATGACTAAAGGCATGGTCTAGCGTCCTTAGTTGGTGCCCTGAGATATTGGGCTGAGTACTACTGTTGAACTCCACATGTATATTAGAGAGATATAACACAAGGCAAACCCTTGTTCGTAGAACCCTTGAATACCCTAACCATTGGGATGGAAACAAAAACAGAACAAACAAGATATATTTCCACACAATTGTGTCTCCTGCATTCGGGTTGTGAAGTTACTACACATTTCTTCATGTTAATAATTTGGGCACTTTGTTAGCGCAATAATATTCAGATCAAAGTATAACTTTGTAGGAGTAAAAAAAAAAAGTCTGGATCCTGTTGGCACCATTATTTGAAACCTACCCCATTGGATTCCTCTCTTTGACCTTATCACAATTATACTTATCATTTTTCAACAATTTTTTTTTTCATGGACTCAACCCCCTTCCAACACCCTTATTTGGACCTTACCCCATTGTATTTCCCTCATTGTCCTGATCGTTGTGATACACTTAACCCATAACCCATTTTCCCTTGTCTTTTTCCCTCTTCATCATGGCCCACACCCATAGCCAAGACTTGGAAGCTCGCTTAAATTCCTTGTACTCTAATTTCATATAGACCCAACAAGAAGTGAGACAGATCAATGCAAATATTACAACCATCAATAAAAACATGCATTCCTCCATCGACACCAAAATGGAGGACATCAAACAGGACCTCACTACCCAACTTGAATACTTCAATACCCAACTTGCCTCCTTCACTAAAATGATCTGCGCCAAGATGAATATCCTTGCAAACCTTCCCTCCTATGACCCACCTTTGCAACCTGAAGGTGAAACTTCATCTCATTCCTAGAATTTTCAGCCCCATCACTTTTAGCGTGACCTATGCCTTCCGCGTGCAGATGTGACCAAATTTGATGGCTCAGATCCCATTGGCTGGGTAAGTCAAATGGGACATTATTTCTCTTTGTATGGATTTACAGATGAGTTGGCCAAACTTTGGTATGGTGTTCTCCATATAGATCAAGAACGTTGGCAATGATGACAATGGAGAAAACATGCTCGCCAAGGGTATGTGGCTTGGAAACAATTTGTGGTAGAGATTTACGAACACTTTGACACTGACACCAACCATTTAGTCCGTTTGACAAAGTTGAAACAATATGGTACAGTGGAAGAGTTTATAGTCGTGTTTGAACGATTGGATTTCTGTACATAGGGCGTTTTTGATGCTTTTTTCCAAGAATGTTTTATTAGTGGTCTCAAGGATGAGATTCATGCCCATGTCCTCATGGCTCGGCCTCATAGTTGGGTGGAAGCTACTAAAATAGATAAGGAAGCACAACATGTTGTCTCTTCTCAAACCCAAAAAACCTCCTTTATTCCTCACACTAAACCAATCACTCCCACTCCTCCTTCTACTCCACTAAAGATCTATAAATTGACCAGGACATAAATGGATAAATGCCAACTCAAAGGAATTTGTTATAATTTTGATGACAAATATTTTCCTGGGCACAAGTGTAAGGAACAAAATATTTTTATGGCCATCTCAGAGGATGCTTCAAAAGAAAATGTTGAGGCTGCCCTTGTGGCTGCGTCACCTGAACCCACATACATGACCCCTCCCTTCGACCCTCCCGAAGTCAAACTGGTCATTTCCCTGAATTCTCTCACTAGCTTCTCCGATCCCCAAACCCTCAAGATGATTGGTTACATTAAGCATCAGAAGGTCATCATTATTGTTTATAGTGGAAGAATCCATAATTTTATTCATCGCCACATTTCCAAAAAAGATAATTTCTATATCTGTGTCATCAATAATTTTCAAATCATGATTGCCAATGGTGGGTCCATGAAATGTGGAGGGTGGTTTGAAAACGTGTGTCTCCAAATTGGTCAGTACCAGTGACCACATGAAATATCATATGTTTTCTATCGACATGGGTGGTTGTGAAATTGTGTTGGGTGAAGAATGGATAAGGACTTTGGGTCCCATTCTCATGGATTTTAAGGAATTAACCATGCAATTCTACCAGGAGGGACAACGATATAAATTCCAAGGAATCACCGCTGGTTCCATGGATATCATCAATTCCCATTACATGGAAAAGATGCTAAAAAAAAGTTCATTATGGCATTATTGAACAAATCCATGCCATTCAAGTCACTGAGACACCCTCTGTGCCGAAGGACCTCCAATCCATCCTCTCCAAACATCAAGTTGTTTTTTCCACTCCCCAGGGAATCCCTCCTTCCCGTGGTGTTCATGATAATTCCATTCCCCTTGTCCCCGACAACCTTCCTCCCAACATCCATCCATATCATCATCCATTTTCCCAAAAAAATGAAATTGAGAAAATTGTTCAAGAATTGATCAACGCAGGTGTTATCCTTCCTAGTAGGAGCCCCTACTCATCTCCTATGGTCATAGTCCTTAATAAAGAAGGTTCTTGACGTATGTGTCATGACTTCCTCTCCCTAAAAAAACTCACCATTAAAGACAGATTTCCCATTCTTGTCATTGATGACCTCTTGGATGAATTGAGTGGTGCCCAGTTCTTTACTAAAATTGATCTTCATTCTGGCTACCACCAGATACATATGAACAAGGAATATATTCCTAAGACTGCATTTCAAACTCATGAGGGCCACTATGAGTTTTTGGTGTTTCCCTTTGGATTGTGTAATTCTCCCTCCACTTTCCAAAGCCTCATGAATCATGTCTTCCATCCTTTTCTCCGTCATTTTGTCTTAGTTTTATTTGATGATATCCTCATCTATAGTAAAACCTAGACAACCCATCTTGCTATTGTGGATCAAGTTCTCCATCTACTGTCTTAGCACCAAATTTTCCTCAAACAATCTAAATGTGCTTTTGGCACCTCAAAAGTCGAGTACTTGGGTCATGTTGTTGGAAAGGCCTATGTCAGGGTGGATCCTAAAAATATTGAATCTATGCAGGACTGGCCTCGCCCAAATACTCTTAAAATATTGCATGGATTTCTAGGTTTAACAGGTTATTATCGCAAGTTTGTTAATAATTATGGAAATATTGTGACACCTCTCATTGCTCTCCTTAAAAAGTATTATTTCACTTGGACTCTCACAACTGCTAAGGCCTTTCAAAACTTGAAGGCGACCATGTGCACCAGTCTAGTATTGGCCCTTCCTGGTTTCACAAAGACCTTTGTCCTAGAATGTGATGCTCCAGGGAGAGGAATCAGATCAGTCCTTATGCAAGAGGGTCGTCCTTTGGCCTTTACCAACAAACAACTATCAGAGAGAAATTTGGGCAAATCAATCTATGAAAAGGAGATGTTGTCTATTCTGCATGTAGTGGATTTTTGGTGCCCTTATCTATTGGGGAAACACTTCCAAATTAAGGCAAATCATAAAAGCCTCAAGCATTTTCTGGAACAATGCCTTTCCTCCCCAGAGAAACAAAAATGGGTGACTAAGATTTTTCGATATGATTATGAGATCATTTAAAAGAAAGGAAAAGACAATGTGGTTGCTGATGTACTTTCCAGAAAATATGAAGATGAAGAGTCCCTTTTTTACCTCTTCTTCATTGTACTGGATTGGATCCAAGCTGTTCACTAGGAATGGCTACAGGATCCCAAAATTTTTCATCTGATACAACAATTGGAGGCCAATTCTCTAATTTCCCGAGGGTACTCTTGTCACAATGAATATCTTCACTACAAAGGTCGTTTGTATTTAAGTAAACAGTCAAATATTAATTCCATGACACTTTCTGAGCTTCATGCTACACCCATCCCTGGGCACTCAGAGTTTACCAAAACCTATGACCGAGTCAAATATTCTTTTTTATGGGATGGTATGAAAGATGACGTTCACAATTTTGTGGCAAAATGTGATGTTTGTCAACATAACAAGGGGGAAATAGTCAAAACTCCTAGCACACTACAACTGCTTCTGATTCCACCTACTATTTGGAGGGATATCTCTATGGATTTTACTGTGGGCTTACCTAAATCAAGTAATAAATCAATCATCATGGTGGTAGTTGATCGTCTTTCCTAGTATGCTCATTTCTGTGTCTTCAACACCCATTTACAACCTCCATTGTGGCTCAACTTTTCATGGATCAAGTCTTCAATCTTCATGGAATGCCTCATTCTATTGTTTCTGATTGAGACCCCAATTTCACCAACAATTTTTGGCAAGAACTGTTCAAGCTACAAGGCACCCAATTGCATCTCAGCACAACTTATCCTTCCCAGACTGATGGTCAAATTGAGGATGTCAACAAGTGTTTGGAAACATATTTGAGGTGTTTTTCATTAGAACGACAAAATCAGTGGGCTCAATGGTTACCACTAGTTGAATGGTGGTACAACACTTCTTACGATACAACTACCCGCATGACTCCTTTTGAAGCAATATAAGGACAAAAACCACCTTCAGTTCTCTAATACCTGCTAGGTGTCTCGAAGGTCCAGGTGGTTGAACAAATTCTTACAGTTCGAGAGGCTATTCTTCATACCCTCAACGAGAATTTGGTCATGGCCCAAAATAACATGAAGCAACAGGAAGATCAAGGTCACTCTGAACACCAATTTGTAGAACGAGATCAAGTGTTTCTTCGACTACAACCTTATAGGAAAAATTCCCTCAAGTTTGACCATTGTCAGAAACTGGTGCCCAAATTTTATGGTCCTTATATCGTTCTCAAGCACATGGGACATGTGGCCAATTAGTTATCTTTTCCCAATCATTTTAAGATCCATCCTGTTTTTTATGTTTCCTTCTTAAAGAAGGTGATTGGAAGTAAGTGAACAACTCAAACCAACCTTCCCGAGTTGGACGAAGAAGGATCCATTTGGTTACAACCACAAGCAATTTTGGACCAACATTAGCCTCATCTGTGCAAACACACCATCAAGGAAGTGTTAGTCCAGTGGAAAGAAACAACTCCAGTAGATGCTACCTGGGAACCAACTACCATTATGTAACAATTTCCTCATCTCCAACCTTGAGGACAATAATGTTTTTAAGGGGGAGGACATGTTAGGGACCTAACCCCTCACGTAGGTAGAATAATACATTTCCATGTAATAAAGACCAATATTAATAAGGCCTAGAAATAAGGAAGAAAAAGTCAAATGTAAGAAGACCCAATAGAAGCTTCCACTTCTAGAAGAATCTTCCTCTAGATTGTTCTTTTGGATAGACATATTTAGTATAAATAGAAGTAGAGGGTATGAGAAGTTTTGTCTTGGATATTATTGTAATAGAGATCTACTTTGCTGGAGTTTTCCCCCTCGAAGAGGCAAGTGAACATTACTCTCAGTAATCAAAGTGCTCTTTCTGGTGTTATTATGGTATTATTCATGTACTTAAAATAAACACTCATTTTAAATGGTGTGCCGTATCCATGTTTGCGCACCGATCCGTTCCATATAATTGATACATCGATTGAAAAACAAAATAATATATGTGGTACATAGTTTATTGTGTACACACCTTTGCGTTCACTATAAAGGACACAACGTTCGAACAACTATCTATTTTCAATGGTGCATATATTATTATGAACGCACCAGTGCGTTCACTATAAACAACACATCGTTTAATGGAAACTATATATTTTTGACGCTGTGTCATTTATTATGAACACACCAGTGCATCATTTATAACTATGCATCAGTGTGTTTTTCATTACGACACACCGGTGAAAACAAACTATACATTTTCGGTGCACCCTGTAAAATTTATAGGCTGCACCATGCACGGTGCGAGCCAAACGACTCGAACACACCGCACATAAGAAAATAAAATTGAAAAACAATGAAAATTTTATTCAATTTCACAATTTAATCTGGTAAAAATTCAATGTACAAAGACATAAATAATTTACCCAGACATTTTCTCATTGAGGAGGCATGGTTGGGATGTAGTGAAAAAAATAAAATTTGCCAATCGTATGGAAAAATTGGAATCCCAAGAACCGAGCACCGAACGAAAACAAGTCAAGAAACGAAAGCACCGATGACAATGTGCTTTAGTTGGGAAAAGGTAGCACCAATGCTTGAGATTTTCTATGCACTGGAAATGGTATTTTTTTTTTTACCGAAGGTTTTTTTTAATTTACCCCTATTCCAATGTGCTCGTGGTAAGCGCATTGGTGCGCACCATGAAAAACAACACACTGTTATTTAAAAAAAAACCTTGCGATGATGCACCATTTTGGAACGAACCAGTGTGCCCAAGGGACAATGACACATCATTATGCATTTTTAAAAGGAAAAATGAAAATATGATGCACCTATTTGTTGCACACTGGTGTGCCTGTTTAGTGCACACCGATGCTCGTGAGCTTCTTTTATATGATGTGCACCGTTGTTTATTATTATTTTTAAATATCTCTGCAATGATGCACCATTGTCTATTAGAATCAGTGTGTTGATTTCTAGTGGAGCACCACTGCAAACAATACACCATTATTTAAAAAAAAAACCTTGCAATGATGCACCAGTTTGAAACACACCAGTGCACCCAAGGGACAATGACACATCGTTATGCATTTTTAAATGGAAAAATGAAAATAAGGTGCACCTGTTTGTTGCGCATTGGTGCACATAGATGCTCATGAGCTTCTTTTATATGATGCACATCGTTGTTTTCTATTTTTTTTAAATAACTCTGCAATGATGCACGATTGTCTATTAACACGAATGCATTGATTTCTGGTGGTGCACCGGTGCAGTATAGATTTATAAAAGCACCGTAAAAAAAAATTCTGCTAAAACATCCTCCCACACACCTCCTCTACAAATGTATTTTTGGGTTATTTTTATAGGGGCTTCCACGAAAACCTCTGCTATAGGGTCTTTTCCTTGTAGTGTGTTCTTCCAAGCCAATTTGAGCAAGTCTTTTATTTAGAGGTTCCAGGTAAACTAGGCTGGTTTCACGTTGTCAGATATGATCCAAGAGGAAGGTATGTAAAGTATAATGTACTAGAAGAAGATGAAATTGAAGAAGAAGAAGATGGATAAGAGCATGAGGTATATGTACCATTAGATGAAGAAGTCGAATAACTTGATCCAGATATAGATGAAAATGTTCTCGATGATCATATTGAAGATGATATTATCAAAAATGAATTTGATGGTGATGATGTTGATATGACCAATCCTTTCAACGTCGATTCTGAACCAGATGATACAGATGCCGACTTAGATGAAGAAAAAAATGATCACTGATATTGCAAAAATGATGAAATGTGTGAGTTATGTGATTATCTATTTTATACGATTTATTCTCTTTAAAGTATTTATTTATATGGGTTAATCATCATCATCCTCGTCATGATTTTCATCATCATAATCAACATCATCCTCCTCCTCCTCCTCATCATCATCTTCACTATCATTATTGTCATCGTGGTGTCATCATCATCGTCATCATCATCTTCGTCGTCCTCTTCATCATTGTCATCACCATAATAAAAATTTTCATCATCGTCATCATCATCATTGTAATCGTCATCATCATCATTGTCTTCATCATCATCATCAACATTGTCATTGTCATCATCATCATCATCATCATCACCATTATCATAATCACCATTATCATCATCATCATTGCCATTTCCATCATCACCATTATCATCATCATCTCCATTTTCATCATTATTGTCATCACCATTGTCATCATCATCATCACCATTGTCATCACCATAAATCATCATCATCATCATCATCATCATCATCATCATCATCACCATTATAATCATTGTTTCTATTGTCATCATCATCGTCATTTCCATCGTCATCAGCATGGTCATCATCATCATTGTCATCCTCCTCCTCCTCATCATCATTGTCATCACTACACTACTATAAATGGACAGAATTTTTGACGCCCTATTGTCGTACCCCCGACATTTGACGTCGCTCAACCGCCGCTTATGAGGGATCAACAGGCATCGGAAAATCTCTCGTGGTTTTTTCGACGTTGGACTATCGTCGGTATTCCGACTCCCCTAACGTCTGACGACCGACGAACTTTAAAAATATAATTTCAAAGGACAACCAAAAAACTACCAACGACGTCCATCGGTCTACTGACGAATATTTTGACACTATCCTACCGACGTGAAAGACGAGCGTGTTGTAGTTCCGATGCTTTGCTGGGAGCATTTCCCATTGGAAGTCCGACCTGTAGTAGTCGAAAGATCGACGAACCTGAATATTTTTTTTTTTTTTTTTTTTGAAAAGAGGCGAGGCATTATTTTTCTCAAGTTCATAAAAGGAACTGAAGGTTTCTTCAACATTTAGTAGCCCATTCCGGTTGCCAAATTCTACAAGATCCCGGAGAAAATCATCAGTTGGCTCAAGCTTCAACAAAGGCAGAGATGGATTGGTTGTTGCAATTGGAAATGGGGAAAATAAATGGCATGGAATTTATCAAAAGATGATTCTATCAAGTAATAGGGAAAATAAATGGCATGGAATTTATCAACATTAGTCCCTCATGGCCGCATAAATGTATTGTCC
>JZKD02S0461796.1:848745-860759 GCA_000966675.3 Picea glauca | reverse complement strand
AGGGAAAGAGTCATGTCCTGTCCTATTTTGTTCTAGATCCAGGTGGATCTAGGGAGATCTGTTAGTGTCCGCACCTACCGATTAGTCCGATAACAAAATTGGTGACTCCACTGGGAGGGGGTTGTGTCATACCACCTTGGTGAAATTGTCCACCAACCGGAAATTGGTAATTTGGAGTGAATGACGGAATAGTACCACTAGGATTAGGATTGCCAGTAGAAGACGAAGAAGGTCCTCCAAACGGAAATTGAGGGAGTGCTAGAACAACACTGGGAAGAAAGTGCCTAGAAGAAGAAGGACCACTAGGAGAGCCAGAGGGAGTTTGCACAGGAGTAGGAATGGAAGTATTCAACGCACGGTATCCAGGTGGTAGTGTCAGAATGATGTTGGGCGTTCACGGTGTGTTGATGGGAGAAAGACTAACCGCAGTAAACCTGGTTGGAACACTCGAAGTAGCTATGAAATGGGGCATTTTGGCAAGGATGGTAAAGTGATAAGTGGTAGTCACCGGTACTGTCTCTGTACTAGAGATTTCGGAAATCACAGGTGGATTGATTTCAGAAATGACAGGTGAACCTGGACCAAAAAGGTCCCGTCAAAAAACGCTCGTAGACCAAAAATGATCTTGGTCCCCAGGTCCAGTCGGAGATCTAGAATACACAACAATTAAGTCTCCAGAAGAGTTTTCTCGCATAAAACGTCTCTCAGAATCGGGGTGAAGCCGAAATTCCTCTCGAGTATTTGTAATTCGAAAATGTTCTAGAGAGTTAGTTCATTCCACTTGTGGGGTGGTGACGATGGGGACTTCACTTTTCCGAGGAGAGCCTTCAGGTGTACTTGTAGGCAAGGTTTGAGAACCTTCCAGATGCTCTGAAGATAAACCCTGCATTCTACGTGAACGACGTGGAGGAGCTATTGTAAACGAGTAACAAACTTCGCGAAGAAAATCCTATGGTCAATTTTGAGAAACAAACAACACGTGCTAGTAAAAAAAATCTAGGAAGCAACACCAAGCAAACAAGACCTTCTAATTTCGAAGCCACTAGTTGGTGATGAAATCCAAAATCGCAACAACGAGACGAGAAGGGGCTGGGATAGGGTGGAAAACTTACGCTGACGACCTGCTTAATGGACTTACACCCTGGTGCAAGATCCCACACATAATCGTGGGTATACCCTCCAAGGAGCCCGAGTGAGTTTGGTCAACGTCAATTCTAGGTATCGTGAAGACTTTCCCCTTCACAGTCACCTCGTGTAAGAAACTAGAAAGATAGGCCACTAAGGTCACCACCAACAATAATAAAGCCTGGGGGAATAGTCGACAGTCTGATCCACATGCAAGGGCAGGGTATCTAGCCTGAAATCAACTCAAAAGGATTCCACTCATCATTGTGGGTATACCTTCAAGTGATCCCCGTAATACGTGCAATCTCTACACTGATATCAACAAAGTAGGGTGAGTAACTCTGTCAATATCAATGCGACCTCGTGCTTGACCCTTGTGTGAGAAGGGCTTCCTAGGACAAGATCTTGCAAATGGAATTTAACACTCCCTAACACAAGATGCTATTGTGTGTTTTGTGATTTTGGAGAGTGTATCTCTCTTCCTACTCCAAAGCGCTAGCCTAGCTAAATGTTGGTGTAATAGAGCCCTAGAAAAGAGTTACTAGATAAATTTTACAATTGCACAGTGTTATTAAGAGATGTTGTTTACTCAAAGGAAACGAAGATGAAACTTATGTTGCATGACTCTGACCCAACAATGCATGGATGAGAATGAAAAATATATCAATTTTCGTTCAATGAATCCTATGTATGGGAGGGAAAGAGAAAATTTTCTAGATCAACCCCCTCTCAGTGGACAACTTCCTTTTGGAACGAAAATCCCAATTAGAACACAACCCCCAATTGGAACACCACCTTCGATGGGAGGACCAACCCCACCTTATGGGAAAAACATACCTCCATCCTTGGCCCAGTATTGGAATCAGTTGATACAAAATCCTCCTCAAACGATTGGGGGGCAGCAGTTTCCAGCTGCGTCCGTAACACCCCCTAGTATGGGCCAACCATATCCTGGTTCGTTCAATCCCATTTGGGGGGAGAATGCTCAAACTCAAGCCCCTGTTCCAGGGTATAATCCTATGAGCTACTATCCTCTCCAACCACCACCGAATATTCTTGGATCTTCACATTATATGCAGACTGCTTATGGTCCTACTAGTTTGCCGACAGGGCTTCCTCCCCAAAGCCACCAGTACCCGCAGGTGAATCGACAGTTACCCTTTCTCGCCACTTTGGATATTTCGGATTTGTCAAGGATTTTAAATGATCCTATTCGTCACTCTCCCCAATGGTCTATTATACCCACCAAGATTCCATCGGACATTCCTAAATTCGACGACAAAGCGGGAGAGGACCCCAACAATCACGTTATGAATTTTCACCTATGGTGCTCATCCAACTCCTTGATGGATGACTCTATTCGTTTACGTATTTTTCAACGAAACCTCATAGGTTCTGCTGTGAAGTGGTATATCGAATTTCCATGAGGATTCTTCTCTGACTTTAACACCCTAGCTATTGCTTTCCTTACACATTACCAGTTACCGATCCGTTATGACATGGGGACCAAGATTTTGACTTCCTTCAAATAGAACAAAGGCACTCATATATCTGATCACATCCATGAGTGGCGAAGGCGACGACATCTCATTAAACTTGAGCTCCCCGATCAGTTGTTGGCAGAGTGGTTCACCAAATCATTTGTGAACGACATCAGTAAGGACATTTCCATGGGTGGCATTGTCACAGAAGAGCAGGCTATAAGTCGTGCTCAGTATCTTGACCTCATTTATTCACAAACGGGAACCCTTTATGATTTACTACCTGACTTACCTTGTCCTAATACTTCCATCACTTCAACTACTCCAGCTGCCTCGCATGTAGCTGACGGTGTGATTGGCTCTTCCCAAGCCCAACCACATTCCACTTCAAGCACAAACCCTAAATCTGCTTCTTCTAATGTTCAAAATGCTCCATCTCCTGCCCCTCCCACCGGCAAGACTTCTGAGGTAAATGCAGTTCAATCTACCCCAGCCGGTAAAAACAAATCTAAAAAGGGGAGAGGTAAGAATAAGGAGGGAAAAAATAATTCTCAAGCAGATCAAACCAAAACTACCCCTGTTGACGATTGGGATAAGCGCAAACCATGATATCCTTGCCTTATCTGTGGTGATTATCACTACACGAAGGATTGTCCGCGACGTGCTGAGGTCACTAAGTTCCTTCAAGGAGCTCCAAAACCACTTGCATCGGCCGTTTTGTCCCAACCCTTCCCGTCTCAATAGCAGGCTCAGTTGGTCATCCATGACCAACCCTCATCTTCTACCACCTCCTATGTTTTGATGTGTACTGGCGATTCTAAGCAGAGTAACGTTGCACTCACTACTCGAACCAAAGATTATTCTCCCTCTAAGGAGAAGGTTGATGATTTACCCCCTTCTTTGGTACAACCCTCTCCCGCGACTCCACCTACCAACGGTGCTCTTCATCTCGAACGACCGAGCCTCGACACAGTTCTATGACCCCCCCCAAAGGGCGTCGTTTGGAAATCGACTTTCAATCCTCATGCTCGTGTTGCCCAGAACTACAACATTGTTGAAGATCTGGCTCAAGCACCTTCTGCGATGTCAGCCCTTGAAGTCCTTCAGACTTGTCCCGCACAACGGAAGGCACTGTTGAAATCTATCAGTCGAATTGACCCGACGGATATGAATTTAATAATCTTTGACTTGGAAGATCACATTCCAAGGTTACCCCCTCAACTCACATTCCAGATTCAAGTGATCGTCTCTGACAAAAACATCTTCTGAACCGTTATCGATGAGGGTGCCTCGACATGTGTTATGTCTCTTGCTTGCTAGAAAGCCATTGGCTCTCCTTCTTTGAATGAATCCCAGAACACTCTTAAAGCCTTCAATGGCTCCGGTTTTAAGCCCTACGGTGTTCTTCCTTCATTTCCCGTCACGTTAGAAGACAAAATGGGACAAGTCGAAGTGGAAGTCTTTGACGCTCCCCTTGATTATAATCTTTTGCTTGGCCGTAGCTGGATCGATTCCATGCGCGCGGTTGTGTCGACCCTTTTCCATGTGGTACATTTCCCACATCAAGGTAAGGTTGTCACCATCGATGAACTAGCCTTCTTAAATTCCGATACCCATACTGGAAACGTACCGTTTATTTCTAAAACCCCACCGGGTTATGAGAACGTCGGTGTAGGCCTTCTCAAGGACTCTTCGTTAATGGGTACTTTTCCCATTCCACCGCCCGATGTTCCATGCTTGTTTTTTGCTTCCATAAATATGATCTCCACTTTGCCTCATGAACTTCCTATGTCTCACGACCCCTGGATAGTACCTGACCCTAGAGATCATCTTCGTTTCGATGACAAAATGCCGTTAAGTCCAGTTGAATCTGCCTATCAGGCCATTCAATCGACACCACCTTCTCCCCCCTCTCTTGATGAGTTGTCTCCCGATCCTTTCCGTGTCATTTTTCCCACAGACGAGATGATCATGTCGATCATGGAGGACACCCCTTGGGACGATGGGCATCATCATTCCATCCTTTTTCTGGAGCAACATACTCTTGAGAACTACCAACAGATTTTGAGCCCGTCGACCGTTGTCGTCATCTCGACCGTTCCTGAGTCTGCACACGATGTGTTTTCCGAAGGGAACTTTAGAAATATCTCACCCACTATTCCCCTTGACATATCCATCAAACCTGGAATCGTCGAAAATGTCCATATTGGAGCTTCGTGTTCCCCTGACGAAATAGTCACCTATACATCCGCAAAGTCGATCACCAAACACACCTCCGAGCCATTTTCGTTCACTGTCGGTTCTACCGTATCCTTTTGAATCCTCATAAATGCATTTTCTGTGTGGAATCCGGTCATATTCTAGGTTTTATCGTTTCGCGTCAAGGGATCTGGGTGGATCCTTTAAAGGTTGAGGCAATCCTTAATCTCCCTCCTCCTTCTACACTTCACCAGTTACAAATTTTGCAAGGGAAAGCAAACTTTCTTCGTTGTTTTATCCCAAATTATGCCAAGATAACTCGTGGATTTACGCGGCTCTTAAAAAAGGATTCAGAGTTCGTCTGGGATACCATTGCCAACAATTCTTTTGAATCTTTGAAGTTGTCCCTAACGCGCGCTCCGCTTCTCTTTCCCCCCGATTATAGTCACGATTATTTCCTTTACGTTTCTACCTTGGATTACACCATTGGCATGGTTCTCATCCAAGAGGATGATGCTCACGATGAACATGTTATTTACTACTTGAGTCGAAGTCTCACGCTGAGTGAAATCAAGTATCAACATGTCGAGAAACTGGCCTTGGCTGCCATCCAAGCCGTCCAACGCTTCCTGCACTATATCCTCTCACGCAAGACTACAATGATTTCTCATTGCAACCCTATGCAACATATTTTGACACGTCAATTGCTAGGGGGAAAATACTCCAAATGGATAGTGATACTCCAGGAGTTTGACTTGGAATTTGAACGCGCCAAGTCCAAGAAGTCCTTAGTTTTTGCTGAGTTGATATGCAACTTTCCCCATTCTGCAACGGAAAATGTAGCAGCTGATTCATTACCTGATGAATCTCTTTTCCTTATTAGTACTGATGATCTTTGGTATGGGGATATCATTATATATCTCCAAACCCAGAATTTCCGACCAACTTTGTCTAGTACTGACCACTATCGCATACGCTATCAAGCTCGTCAATACATTATCCTCGGGGATACTCTTTATCGTCGGGGGATTGACTCTGTTTTTCGACGTTGTCTAATGCTCGACAAAGCCGAGAAAGCTCTGAATGAATGCCATTCTAGAGCCTTTGGTGGTCATATGTCTAGGTATGCTACTACCCAGAAGATCTTATGAGCAGGGTATTTTTGGCCTTCTTTATTTGACTGAATCACCGCTGTTCAAAAATGCCATGCTTGCTAGACCTATAATAATAAGATTCGGTCACATCCTGCTTCTCTTCACCCTGTGGTCTCAGTTGGTCCCTTTGCGAAATGGGGCATCGATTTCATAACATGTCACCCTCACTCGGCCGGGGGGCATGGTTACATTATTGTAGCCGTCAATTACTTTACGAAATGGGCCGAGGCGATGCCGACATTTGACAACACTAGAAAGACCGCAACATTGTTCATTTTTAACCACGTCATAGCTCGTTTTGGTGTTCCCCAAGCTATCGTCACTGATCACGGTAGCCACTTTAGGAATTTTATGGTGTCCGAACTTACGAAAAAGTTGGGTCTTCTCCATGATAACTCAACGCCCTATTATCCACAGGCTAATGGCCAAGTTGAAGCAATCAACAAAGTTCTCGTAAATATGCTCCGACGAATGATAGGGATTCATAAAACAAGTTGGCACACAATTTTATTTTTGGCAATGTGGGCATACCGGACATCCGTCAAGTCCGCTACTGGGTTTACACCTTTTCGGTTAGTCTATGGTGTGGAATCCATTCTCCCGATTGAATGCGAGATACCCTCTTTAAAACTAGTTGTTGAAATCCTACCCAACACTTCTGCTGAGGAAGAACGTCTATTGTATCTTATGCGATTAGACAAAACTCGACGCGATGCCACCCTAGTCATAGAAGCTCATAAAAAGTGTGTCAAGGCCCAATCTGACAAGCATGTCAAGCCTCGCGTTTTCTCTGAAGGTGATCTTGTTATTCTCTATGAACACGGTCGAGGTATGTTAGGAGCTGAGAAATTTGAAGCCATGTGGTGAGGTCCTTATATCGTTTGACGAGTTTTGGAAAAAAGAGCTTATGAGTTAGTATATTACGATGGTATCCCTTTGAGTGAACCCAGGAATGGGTTGTACTTGAAGAAGTATTATGCATAAAATCATCTGTGCACTAGTACTTGTATTTTTATTGTATCATACTTCTTGTGTGTTACTATAACTTGCTTTTGTCGTTATCTGGTCTCTACCCTTATGTGATGTTGTGTTTTATTTCCAGATGTCGGAGTCTTCGCTACCCTATATTGGCTTCATTGATGGCGCTAGCCGTAGTACTCAGAACCTTGCTTCTACTGCATGGGCAATTTACGCCCCTACAAATGAACTTGTATTCTTACGAGGTGTGTGCCTCGGCCGTGCAACCAACAACATTGCAGAGTATAGCGCCATTATTGAATTATTGGTTGATGCTATCTCACTCAGAATTCATCATTTGGTTGTGCGACTTGATTGACAGCTTGTAGTACTACATTTAATTAATGTCTATACTATTCGAAGTCCTACTTTGTTACGGGTGTATTTGTGAATTCGCCTCTTGGAACGTTATTTTGATTACATTGAATATCAACATAGTCCTAGATGTCTAAATACATTAACATATGCATTGGATAATTATGTATTAGACAGACATTTGAATCATTTATAAATCAATCACATCAATTCACACCATACATGATAAACCGGTAGAAGCCGTCTGTATATATAACGATCATAAGAGTTTTTTACAAAAAGTTTGTTCGAAGACCAAAATGTCAAAATCTGAAGCTTATAGCTTCTACAAAGTGACGTCATGGATGACGTTCACGATAACACACGACTGCCCGAGAAACCCTACGGAGCAGTCAAATCATGGACCCTGACACTCCTATAGTATGACGCTGATCGTGTCGTGGAACCTCTTCCAGAGACATGTAGTCTGGAATATTTGCGGTCAAGCCCTCCAGGTTTTGTTCCACTACTTGATAATCCTCAGCATATTGTGGCACTGCCGCTACCTCTCCTCACCGCTGAATGGGATAAGTACCAGGAGGTCGATAAGGTCCAACATCTGTGTCATCAACAACGATTTTGTATTTAGTCTTTGGACGAACTTATAAAACAAAAACATTTGAATATGATAAAATTCACAAAAAAAACATTTTAAAAGAAAAATGTGTACTTCTTACCAAGTTCCCCCCACTGAGCATCCTCTGGCAGTACTAAGTCCGTATCTCCTCGGAAATCCAACACGGCATAAGCATAATCGTCAACCATCAACATCTATGGTTGAAGCCAGTCAAAGAAAGTATCATCATACTTGATGATCAGTCTAGCTACGTGCTGGGCCATAAGTTGACACCATCTCAGCATCCTTGGATCCCTAGGAGCCGGTAAATTCCATTCAACCTGCAACCTCAGTAAGGGAACCCTCTCAAGAAGAAGGACACTAACAAAGATCCATACCCAAATTGCTTTAGGTTTCCTCGTCTGCATTTGGTCAACTGTCTTTTTACGCTACGAAGCATTGCATCTGCCCAGTTGAAAACCTGAGTTTCAGTACACTCAATAGCATACTGGAAGTAACTCTGTAACGCCATGTGAGGAGCAAAACTTCCAGCCATCCGAGCTATGGTGAATAGGATAGTACGAAGGGTCAAATATTGTACCCCCCAAATAGCTACTTTTCCTTTCTTTCTCTTTTCCTCAGGAACACAGTGTAAACGACAATACTCACTCATGGGCAACCCACCACCTCTGCTACCAGTCAGGCTCACATAGTATCCCCGCTGTGACAATCCAGTCAAAAATTAAATGTCCTCAATGTCTAAGGACAGTGTGTGGACCCCCACATGAAATACCTGCTGATCGGGATCCCACATACACACAAGGTACTCTAATAACCTGACTTGGGCCCTCATGCCCGAGATACAAAAGTACTTCAGGAGGCCACAGTTTCTCAAAGCACCAATAATAGGTGGATGATTTATGAAAATTGCATTGTCTTCTTCGTGCTCCCTTTCACGCCATTCAAGAACCATTTTGATAGCCAATTACCTGCATAGGAAGCACAAAGAGAAGATTAGCAACTCTATTCATCAATTGGTTCTCTTTTCATTGGGTAAATATTTAAATTTTTTTGAGCTTTGCGGTTCTCGCAAGTGCCTTTTATGCACAGTGCGAGAACCTCGCAGGCT
Source organism: Picea glauca (assembly GCA_000966675.3). NCBI lineage: Eukaryota > Viridiplantae > Streptophyta > Pinopsida > Pinales > Pinaceae > Picea > Picea glauca. The sequence goes on along the minus strand of JZKD02S0461796.1, from coordinate 851,744 downwards.
GCTCAAGGGTCACCTTCGAGAATCACCCATTCTCGCAGGTCCCGTGTAGCCCACCTGCGAGAATGGTGGAGCGCAAGTAGGGCTCATAAAATCAACTTAAAAATGAATTTTTAACCAATGAAAATGTAAAATTAAACCATGAATGAGTAGAGGATAAAGAGCCTACCTTACTGTTGCTGATGGCTCGCTGAATGTACGCTCATAAATCCCGCAATCTGACGTCGAACTTCGAGGGTAAAAGAGGGGTTTTTTGAGCTCAAATAGTGGAAAGGTAAAAATGATATGGTAAAAAGAGTTTTTACTCCTTTTTATTTATTTTTTCTATGTCATTTGGTTTTTTATGATTATTTATCTATTAAACCCTAATCGCTAATGTCCTTTTGAGTGTAACTTTTGCAGGCATAATGACTTCGAGGTTCCTATACAGGGATGCAGACATATTTTTTCTTTGTCACTGTGTGTTTTTGATTGTTTTTTATGGTTTTTTTTATAAAACCTCGAGCGTGGTCTTTTTCCGTTCTTGCACTCGAAAATAAATGAGAACGCGATCGAACATAATTTTATCACTTTTTCGAGCTCAACAAGGTTATACGAAAAAGGAACCCCCCTGGAGTCCTCTTTAAGCTCTTTTTAGACTCTCTAAACATGAAAAGATAGCCGAGCGACCTTGCTGTTTTCACGCTCGATAAAGTATTTGAAGTAAGCGTCTGGTGAGCGATAATTTGTCTCTTTTTTGATCTCATCCAGACTATTTTACGAAAAAGGAACTGAGAGAGTTCTCTTTTAAGTGTTTTTCCAAACTCTATAATCATGAAAAACCTTCGAGTTTTCTATCTTTGGACTCGTTAAACAAACATCGACAGACCCGTAATGGGACCGAACCACTCCTTCTTAGGGTTTGTTAAACATACTCCGAAGGACTTATCTAAAGGATAAGCTTATATCAACAAGCATATGTTATCCTCCTCAATCTTGCGTAAAAATAAAGAGGTACTCGCGATAAATGGTGGGGGAAAATTTGGGAAAGGGATATGTTTTCATCTTCGTATTGATTGGTAGTAAGTGTCGCTCTTGAACATGACACCCCCTATTCATTATATTTGAAGTCGGTTTGGGAAATCCATTTGTCTCTCATTCGATTTGCTACAAAGTCATTCCCTGTGTCGTCTTTGAGTCAATGCTGCCAAATCATTGGTCGTGTTGTTCATATGTTCAAGAGAAGTCCATCTGAAACCTCTATTGAGTCAGCCACCTGCAGTTGTCCATTCTCTCCATGTCATCCTTCCCTGTGTCCAGTTCAATTTACATCATACTCTGTTTCACCTTCAAAATCTGTTACTCATTTCATGTCATTGATGGGGGATACATCAAGGCCCTCCTGTGACGACTCATAGGGATGATTTTAGGGGCTAAATTTCGCTCATGGGCTAATTTTCCAAGGTTTTTCCCCAAAAGAGATTCTCTATTATAAAAATGATTCGCCCAAATTCTATAGGATAATTTTTTTTACCTTAAAAATTGCCAAAAATTTCTACAAACTATATAAAATCCTTAGAAATTTGAATATTTTTACAAAAATATCGCCAAACATTTTATAGTTGGAATATGAAGGATTAGTAAGATTCGCCAAGGTTTCTACAATTTAAAATAAATTTCCATCCTTAAAATCATCCATGGACTGACGAGTTTTGTTTCGTCGATTTCAGCTCATAATCCAGAATCAAGACTTAGAAATTTTTTGGTACCTTGGAGCTTGCATGCCTAGATGGCATGTTTCCTCGCTTTCGACAATGGGTTTACATCATTGACCCCTGATCGAAAGATTCCATAAAATGTTCGACTTCAACTCATTTATTCACACTCGATGAATTTTACTAGAGTACCTTGGGAGTCATTGACATCAATGGTGATTTCCCTCGCACTTGTTAACGGTTTCATCAATGACCGGTAATCAAGTGGTTTATGCCATGTTCGACTTCGACACATGTAATCACATGGTTAGATTCATACTTTGGGCGACGAGATTGAAGACCCTGGATATCATCTCTTTGTCAAATTTGCGATGGAGTATGTATAATCTGTGACACATAGATCCACTGTGTATGTCTTGTGGCTATGTCGTCTCAATTTGAAAATTTTTGCGTAGATCCACAGTGTATTCCTGGGGGCTATGCTATATTTTGACGGCATGGATCCACAGTGTATGATTGGTGGCCATGACCTATGTCTACAATGTCATCCGTCTATGATCTGAGTATGGGAATGCCTACCTCAGAATTGGTATATATGATATTCTGCAGATGCTTGGTTGTTTGCAGGTTTCCGATTAGGTGTGCTCCTGGTTTCCGACACACACATACAACTTACAAAGTCTTTCAGATGTCACTGGTTCCAACCTCATACTTTGGGGGGCATTCTGTTACCCATGATTTTGGTCGTCATGATGATGTATTGATGATGGTGTACTCAGGCTCTTCATAAGAACTTTCTCCTGAGAAAAGTTACTTTCATCTCTTCCTAGAAAACTCATTTTTGAAGAGGGTTCGTAGGCTGCTAATATATTTGGGTGCGAGAATGACCCATTCTCGCAGGATGCTTTAAGCCAGGGTGCGAACTTCTCGCACTGTGTTGAATAGCTAGGGTGCAAACTCTACCTAAAGCATGAAAAAAGATGAATTCTCGATGTTTCTAGAAGGGAATCTTCTAGAAGAATGGGTTGGCATTCGAATGGTTATCCTTGTAATGGATTCCTTAATATTTTGGGATCATTCTTATCCAAGTAACTACCTCATTCTCTATTATATATTGAGGGAATTATCATGGAAAAGGTTAAGCAAGATTCATTGGAGAATTGGTGAAAAGAATTGTGTGAAGGACTCAGCTTGAACAGTAGCTTGGAGACTCTAGCAAGTCTATCAAGAGGATTTTATCTTCTTCATAAAAGGATTGAGAAAGTGTGTGTGTTGGATCCAAGAGCCATCGAAAGGAATCTTGCGACA
>JZKD02S0461796.1:776556-830840 GCA_000966675.3 Picea glauca | reverse complement strand
GCCTAACTACAAATGCATACTAATGCATACTAAAGAAACACACTTTTACCTAATGACATATTAGACCAAGTAGATCTTAACTAACTCCTAAGTGTCTAAATATCCTAACAAAAACCATTTTACTTAGGTGCCTTGACCGTACAATAGGTAGTGCCTTTTACCACTGGGGGAAGCTAGCACTTAGAAAAAACTCAAAACCCAGATAGTTAAACGCTTAGAATCCTGTATAGATGGCAGAGATAATATTTTCATATCAGTTAACCCTCCCAAAAAGGAATCATCCTAAAAAATGGGGCTTACCTTTTACCAGCTATTTTGTCATTTTGACACTTAACCTCACACTCTTTCTGGTAGAAAGAAGATCTTCAATTGACACAACAAACTTCTTCTTCTTAGCATTGACAAGATTCTTTAGTGTAGCTGTGCTCTCCTTAGTTGATGGTTTGTCATCCTCAATGGCGGCTTCAACCAACAACTGTAAATTTCTTTGGGCTACCTCATCTTGAAAGTGCTTCAGCTCAACCTTTAGCTTCCTATTTTGAGACTGAAATCCTCTGTTTTTCCTGTAAAGATTCTTTAACTGTCTATGAAGTGGTTGGTCCTTTCTTGTTGCAAACCTTTCCAATTCAAGGGTGTGACTGTAGCCATCCATGAGCTCTTTCATCTGAGCCAAGTGGACCTTATCTTATGCTTTAATATGATCTATTTCTTTTCTTGCATCTCTAAGCTACTTGATAAGTCTTTTGTAGTTCTGAATGTCAGGACAAACAGTGGCATGCACAGTCTCAATAGGATTTTTCTTAGACTCCTCTTCCTCCTGTATGGGAAGTGTCTTGTCTACCTCATCAGGTTCCTTGATGGATTTAATTTTATTCTTCTTCCTCTGCACAGGGTTTTCTTCATTTCTTATCAAAGGCTCCTCAAAGTCTTTCACAGAGGTTTCATCTTTTGTCTCCAAAGGTCTTTTAATACGTTTACCTTTACCTTTCTATACAGGGGATTCTTGTTTTTCTTCCACAGGATTTTCAATGCCTTTACCCTTCTTCTTTTGAATAGGGGTTTCTGGTAAAGACTACTCTTTGAAAACCTCCTTAGGAATTGATGACCTTGTGAAAGGTATTTTACCCTTGATTTCGACTGCTAGAGGAGAAGAGGGAAATAGAAGCTTCTTCCCTCTCTTGGATGTAGCTTTGGTAGAAGAAGGTACCTCTTCTAACCTTGGTGGAGGAGGTGGTGAAAAATCTCTGTGTGGAGAAGGACAAACTTCCTCCTCAGCTTCTATGACCTGCTTGCTGATCTCTGAAACTTGAACATGCTCTCCCCTTTATCTTCCTACCGGTCCCTTATTTAGAAGTAATGGTGGGTGACAAAGGAATTGCCTTCTATGATTGAGGAGTTGGAGCTATATCCAACTTGAAATGAGAGGTAACAAAAAAATGCTCCCATGAAATTTCTTTCTTACGCAATTCCTCAGAGACTAGCATTCTGATTAATCCAGAGTGGAAAAGGCTAGAATGCACATCTTTAGATTTGGTTTGTATTCTGTCTGACATATTACCTATACTCCTCAAAAAGTAATAGGGAATATTCATCTCAACCTTACTAGTAAAATGTAACAACAACCTTATATGGTACTGGTACAATGTTAAATCTTTGTTCACAGGTAAAATACTTCTGTATGATCTTCAATAATCTGTCAAATTGTTCAATTAATTGACTCCTTGACATACTTTTGGACAAATCATTGGCTTGATATTCAGGTTTAAAAAGATATTTTGCATAGGCTGAACTCAAAGCCATGGATTTGAACCACTTTTCACCTATAATGGGGATCCCTATTGCAGCTAAGATAGAGGCTTCAGTCGCCTCAAACTCCAAATACCCAACCTTCTTTTTCATGCCATCAAACTGTAATGCAAACTTTCTTGCTACCTCTGGATGGTCTCTCTACATGTTCTGATAGAAAGAGAGGCACCCTACTCTTTGAAAGGCCTCTCTTGCCATGGGATCTGTATAAAAAATATGCATGTCTACCGGTTTTTTCCTAACCACCTTTCCACCTTTGTGTGTCTTCCTCGATTGAGGAGTCTCCATGGCCCAGAATGAGGGGATTTGAAAGGCTTAAGGGATGGTAATGATCAGGAAGGATTTGAATAGGGATTCAAATATATAAGGCCGACCCTTTTAGACATACTGAAGCTAGTAAGTCAAGCTCGACTTTAGGAATTAAAACCTTAGGATTGTATAGGTATTCTGGAGTGTAAACAGTGAGGGGGTAATCTGAAATTGGCCCTCTGCAATTGAGTAAAAATGCCAAACTATGAGGTGAAAGGAAGCAAGGAAAACATATAGGGTTTGAGCAGTGCCTCTGGGTAGCGCAACACATACACAGAGGATAGGCTGTTTACGGGCTTGCGATTTCAATGGTTAAAGAAAACAATAGTGATCAGACCATAGATACAGGAAAGGAAGTTTACAGGTCTAAAGAGGAGAAAAGACAAGGTTACCATGCAAATATGGGTCCCTTACTACTGTGTAAGCTTAACAAACCGAAAACCCGAGAACAAATTTCCTGTGAAAATTAATATGCAGTGGAGGCAACACGGGATACCTGTGGAGTAGACACCTATTGAGATATTCAATGCAATCTTAGGATGAAATTGAGAAAACTTCGGCCCTGAAATATTTCTCAGCATCGGATTTGGTTGACATGCGGTCACCTGATCAGAACTTGAGAATTTGTGCAGTGCAAGACTATTGAGTTTTTCAAAATTAGAAACCTTTACCAAGGCTCATAAATGCAAGATCTTTGAAGGTGTCTTTAACTGACTTATGGAAGTGAAAACAAGGGACATGACATCAGTTGTGGCAATCGTGACTCGAGGTGGAAGTATGATGAACGTGATAGGCGCTGCAGAACTACCTGATGAGTAGGCATCACTTCCATTCCAAAACATGATTGGACAGGTAAGAAATGAAAATGAGGCATGCCTTTGAGATCATGAGTGAAGAGGAAGAGGTGTCACATCAGTTTAGCAATGGGAGGGATAGACCTAGGGACAAGTCATGAAAGAGACCAAAAATAAATCAAAAGCTAAAATGGTTCAGGGATCAAAAATCAATTTGAGGATCAAACTGGAGCTAAAACTCAAAAATTTAATCATATAAGGGGTCCTACTAATCATAAACTAATAAAGGGATGAAAATTTCAAAGAAAATTAAAATCTAAGGCTTAAAAAACGGAATGAAAACACACTAAAAGACCCAAGGCAATTTAGTGTGAGAACATTGTCTCCATAGGGGATGGCATGCCCCCTGTGGGCTGCCAAGAATGATTAGATATAGTGCCTTATACTAGGGCTATGGGGCCGGTTATTGAAACAAAAATAAAAAGAGAATGATATTTACAATGATATGAAGAGCCACTTAAGGCTCAAGCAAAGTACTTTTTCAGGAAATGCCCATTAACAGGGCCACCAAAAACCTCTTCATTCTCCATATTCTGCAACTTGAAAGTGTTATTAGAGAATACCTCAGAGATTTTGAAAAGACCGATCCATAAAACTTCAAATTTACCGTGATTTCCTTTATGTTTCTTCGGTGCATCCCACTTGAGCACCAGATTGCCCAATTGAAAATCCTCTTTGTTCACCTTTTTGTCGAAAGTCTGCTTGATCATCTGTTGATGGTCATATTCTTTGTCTACAAGATGCTCCTGGGTCTTCTTCACTTCAACCATATGCTGAATCCTTTTGATCATATGATTAGGTTCCCATTGATAATCTTGGAATAATTTTTCCACAGGTAAGGCAATATGAGAAGGAAAAACTACCTCAACTCCATACACCAGCTGGAAAGGGAAAAGTCCCAAGGACCTTTTCACTGTCACTCTGTCATCCCATAGAGAAAATTTGAGTTTAGAATCCCATGCCTTCTTATTATCCTCTAACAACTTTTTAATGATCTTATAATGTTTTTGTTCGAGGATTCTGCAAGCCCATTTCCTTGCGGATAGTAAGGGGTGGAATGAATCAAAGTGATCCCAAATTGTTCACAGAACTGAATCAATGGTTCAGCCTTGAATGATGCAACATTATCAATGATGATTTTGTCAGGACACCCAAACCTTGCTGTGATGTCTTCCAGGAAACCAATGATCACTTTGTGTGAAGCATTCCTTGTGGGAATAGCTTCAATCCCTTTAGTAAAGTAATCTGTAGCAGTCAATATCCATCTATGTTGACCATTGGAAGCAGGATGGATTTCCCTGATAAAATCTAGGCCCCACTACTGGAAGGGTCATGAGGCTGCCACATGCTTCATTGGCAAAGACTTAAGCTGCTGCTTTCCAGAGAACTTCTGACACTTAACATAGGATTTGAGCTTAGCACAAACATCGGTGAAGAAACTGGGCCAGAAATACCCAGCCCTGAGAATCTTGTATGCCATGGTTCTCCAATAATGATGCCCCCCACATAAACTGTCATGGAAATTAGACATGATCCTTTGGGATTCTTGGGGGTCTAGGCATCTTAAAATCACTCCTAATGAATCCTTCCAATACAAAACTTGACCAACAAGGAAATACTTTATTGATTTGAGTTTTAAGGCTCTCACCTTGTTCTTTTCCATACCACTTGGAGGTTGTAAATTTTTTAGAAAAAATATAATGTCCTTGTACCAACTGCAATTTTCCAATGCCGAGATGATTTGAGGACCTTTATCAGTTATCTCAGCCTATTGATTTTTTGGACATGAGTGGATGAAATTTACCCCCAATGCTGAGCAATTTGATTCAACCAAGAGACTGGCTAAACCCTATCCTTTAACCAATTTTTTGGGCCTAATATCCAAATCAAATTCAAGTAGTTTAGCAATCCACTTGCTTCTTTTTCCGTCTATATCAGGCTGGATAAGAATTTCTTTTACAACAATTGATGGGACATAAGAAATAACTCTTGAATGTAGGGCATAAAATTTGAAGGACTTAAGAGCTTTAACCAATGCATAGGCTTGTTTGTCCATGATGTCATATTTTAGTTCATCATCTCTCAATGCCCTACTGAAAAAGGCAATGGGCTTCTCTAAGCCTTCAACATTCTTCTACAATAAGACTGCTGCTACTGTATCAAAAGAGGCAAAAGAAAAAATAAGAAAGTCCTGGGAGTAGTTGGGGATGACAAGAACCATGGATTCAGTTAAGGATTTATTTATTTGATCAAAAGAATCATGAGATTCAACAATCCATTTGATTTCAATATCCTTCCTCAACATGGTTGTGATATACTTAACCAATTCAACAAAATTTGACACAAATCTTCTCAAAAAAATGATTTTTACTAGAAACGATTGTACCTCTTTTTTAGATCTAGGAAGTGACAATGTTTGTATATCCTCAACCTTGCTGGAATCAATCCCTACCCCTTCAGTTGACACAATATGCCCCAATAATTTTCCTTCTTTCATGGAAAACAATGATTTTTTTGGATTCAAAGAGAGGCCAAATTTTTTGCATTTCAAGAAAACCTTTCTTAAATGATCATAATGTTCTTTATCAGACTGAGAATACACTATTATGTCGTCCAAATAGATAACAACAAAATTATCCTTTTCTCCAATAAATTCTATGTCCATAGCTTGCTGAAAAGTTGCCTCTGCATTCATCAAACCAAAGGGCATCTTGGCATACATAAATGTACCCCAAGGAGTGGTAAAGGCCATCTTCTCCCTATCTTTTGGCAGAACAAAGACCTGATTGTATCTGGAAAATCCATCAACCATAGACATCCTGGCTGCACCTGTCACCTTCTGCAATATATGCTCCATCTTGGGTAAAGGGTAATTATCCTTCTTTGAGCTTCTGTTCAGATTTCAAAAATCAACACAAAGTCTTATTTCTCCATTCTTTTTTCTTACTGGAACCAAATTGGATACCCATTCAGAATACCTCAATGGAATGATAATTTTTTCATCTAAAAGCTTCTTAACTTCTTTCTCCATGACAGGCAACAACATACGATTGATTTGCCTCAACTTTTGCCTGAAGGGTTTGGTGTTTTCTTTTAATGGGATCTTGTGCTCTATTATTCTTGTGTCATAAGTTCTAAGATATTCATAAGTCCAAGCGAATACATCAACAAATTCTTTCAACAACTTAGTATATTCTACCCTTTGCTCTTCTGATAGGTTGCTTGACAATTTGACATATTTTGGATCCTTTTCAGTGCCCACATTGCACTCAGTTATATCTGCATCATCAATGGATACCTTCCCTTTCAATGCCACATCATTCCCATCAAATAATGTTTCCAAAGGAACCAGTCCCTTTGGTATATGATTACTAGGCAGTCACACAATATGATGGTTAGAAATTTTATTGAGGAAAACATCATCATGAAGAGTGACTTCTGAATCATGATCCTAATCAATGTGTAATGCAAAAAATTCATCAACAGTCTCAAGAAATTTTTTAAGTTCTAAATCATCTTCGAACACCTTCCAATATTTTACATTGTCTAGTATAGAAGGCATGTATTTGACTTCTACATCATACTTGATTTTTGGTGGTACAGGAATTCTAAATTTGCTTGCTGATACAACCAAAGAATCATCCATGGTATTCTCTTCTCTAGGAATGAATGATATATTAAAAGCAGAGAAAAAACTGTCCACCAAATCCCACACTTCATTTCTGTAAGATCTAAGCCTAGGATACTTTGTTTGATAAATATTTTTAATCTGATGTACTATCAATTCAACATCCCCAAATACTGATAGCTCTTCTATCCCTATGTCTTTATCTACCCTCAACCCCAAGACAAGAGCCTCATACTCTGCCACATTATTAGTAGTCTCAAATTCTAGTTTATATGAAAAAGATATAGTTTCTTGAGTTGGTGAGACAAAGATCACCCCAACACCAGCACCTTCCTTGGAAGTGGCTCCATCAAAGAACATCTTCCAGACATAAGTGGTTAGAAGAGGCTCTTCAGAAAAGTTGATGGAATTTTTTCTGATTTCTAAAGGGGCTTCAGGAGCATCAGTGAGCTGCAAAATACTAGATCCCAGATCTGTATCAAAAGTAGAAACAGGGTGATTGGTGGGATTTGCTTCATCATTAATGATGTAAGCCAATTGAGCTTCCCTGTAAAGTATTCTATACTCTCCCCCAAAAACAGGAATAGTATCATAAGAGAGATCCATCTGCAAGGTTCCCCCAAGTCTTTTTATCCAGGATCTTGACAAGAGCATGCCAAAATTGGGGGGAATATCAACAACTACGATATCCATAAGTATACTCTTCATGGGAAGCTGAAATAAGGTCACCACCATATCCTTAATGACTCCAAGACACTTGAATTTTCTAGAGTCAAAATAATATAAGTCATGATAGGTATTTGTGACTTCTAACCCAAGTTCATCCATAACAGATTTTGGCATAATATTGTGGGATGCCCCTGAATCCATGAGACAATTGTGTAGCACCTTATCATGTATATTCAATGAGGTGTAGAAAGGTGGGGATGAGTCGTCTCTGTCTTCTATCAAAGGAACTAAAATCACTACTGGTTTTTCATCTTGCATATTTATTGAATCAGTGGCATTTGAAGATGATTCAGGCTGTAGCATTTTGGATAGGTATTTTTTAAATTCTTCATTTTTTATCAACTCCAAAAAATGTACATGGATCTTTATTTTCTGGATCTCATTTTCAAAACTGAAAGAAGAAGAAGGTTTTAGGATCTCTTTAGTTTCAGGAAAATGATTTCTGATCAAAACTTGTGGGTTTTGAGAGTCTTTTTCCTTGGTGCTCACTATCACAACCTCTGTATAATCTTCTTTTTGAACAGGTGGCATCAATTTTTTCTTCATTCTTCTTAGATATCATATTATATCTACTAGCATTTTCCTTTTCTTTCTCTCCCTTGCTTAACTCATTGATTTGAATATCCGTTAAAGATTGCTCATAAGAGGATTGAGTCAAGTGTAGGCATGGGGATGTATCACCTAAGCAATGAATCTCATGATCAACTTCTACCTCCTCTTCTTCTTCATCAACCACTAAATTATTTTGCAAAGGAGATTGTACCCTCTGATAATCTCTCTCTCTATTTCTAGGATCTCTAGGAAATATTTGGGGATAATTATTTGGTCTTCCGTAGTTACCCCTATTATCATTGTTTTGAGAATATCTATATGTCGGTTTCCCTTCTGATTTTAATTTCTCAATTTTAGTGGAAAGAGATTTTACTAATTTTGTCATCTCATCTACTTGAGAATGGACAACAGAGGAATCAAAACTTGAAGCTTCAGCTCTGTTTTTTCTCCTATCCCTATCATATTCCCCACTAAGCTTATGTGATTCCACTATGTTGGATTCTACCTCTAAGGAGACATATTGCATATGAACCAAGGAAGGTGACCTTCTTTCTCTCAAAAGGAGGCATAATTCAGAATCAAATGCACCGTCATAAGTTATTTTTTCCATGGTTTCAGTGGATTTTATCTCATCAGGGACCTTCTTGTACATTTTGTTAAATCTTTTAGAAAATTCAGAGACAAACTCTCCTTCTTTCCTTTTCAAAGATCCAAATTCGATGATGTAGTACAAAAAATCCTTTTTGTCACCCCAATGACTCAACAAGGATTCATCCAATGCCTCAATACCAGTAATGGATCCAGGGTCCAGACCCCTAAACCACTTCCTAGCCTCACCAAAAAGGCTTTGGACGAAAACCCTCATCCAAACATCTTCATTTTCAATATTTTGGTTATCTACGTAGCTGTAGAAAGCAACAAGATGTTCCTCAACTGTTACATCTTCTTCTCCCATGAACTTAGGCATGTATTTCAAATAATCTCCAAGTGGGAGAGCATTCACTGGATGAGGTAAGACTAGAGGATCATATCTTGCAGCCACTATGGAATCCATCCTATTTGCAGGGGGGTTAAAAACTGGCATTTGATTTTGGATCCTAGGTGAACAAGGAGGAGAAGGAGACTCGGCTGTGTGCAGATTAGGAGAAGAAAGAACAAATGAAGGGGGAGTTTCAGTCTTCACAGCAACAGGATGAGTCTTGGAAGAGGATGGTAAGGTCTGAGAGGGAGATGAATTTCCTACTTCTTTGGCAGCAAATTTTTTAACAGAAAGAGGTGTAGCAAAACCTAAAGTAGGGAAATCTTCAAAACTATCAAGACTGAAACACTTCTCAATATCAGGGGAAGAGAATATATCAATGTTTTCTTCTTTCAATTCAGTTTCAAAGGAAGAGTATTCAACATGAAACTCTTCAAAATCAAGTTTTTTAGATACTTCAACAGAAGATAAACGAAGCTTACTTGATAAAACAACTGGAGTATCAAGACTGGAATCAAACAACTGACCATAAGCACTTTTAGCAACAACATAATTTTTTTTTTGAGAAGATTTTCCCTTCTTGATTATCTTCTATGGGTCAGCCTTAGGTGGAAGCAAAGGTAGTTGTGGATTTGATCTCATATGTCTTCCTTTAGGTGCTAAAGCTAAAACAACGGAGTCACCAGGTGCAGGCTACAATCTTCAAAATACTGAGTTCTAATGCACCTTTATAACTAGAATACTATGTCGTTTTAATCCCAGGGAAAAGTCTTCAAATCGTTCCCTGACAACGATGCAAGGAATGTTAGCACTAGGAGTCACCTTCAGATTGCATGGAAGGCAAGACCAATACCCATCAAGTTATAGATGAATGCAAGGGTGTTTAAAGGGTCAAATGGAAAAGGACTCAAATGATAATGTTCTAACTCAGATAACAGAGCTTGCATGCACCAACAATTAAGGTCTTGGCTAACTTCAATCAGTAGTTTGAGAGTAAGTATGAATAGAGGGAAGACTTGAATGAGAGAAGTGTAGGGGATGCTATAAACATTAGGTCCACAAAAGCCTAAGGAGGAAAATTTCTTAACACAAGATCTTCTTGAACTGAGAAACTAAGGAAGCTAAATAAACATCATGATAACATAATGATCAAACATCCATCATAAAATCACCAAAATCATTTGTGTGAATCATTCAAAGCATGAACATTTAGCATTAGAAGCAAATAAGCTGAAAGATAAGTTGTTTTCTATTAGTTAAAAAGTCTTAAGTCCATTACATCACTAGATCACAGTTACTTCATCAAAATATTACAGTATAAGGGAGCCTTGCTGAACCATCCGAATCTACTAAAGCAATTGATCTATCTATTTATAACAAAAAGGGAGGCAACAACTGGAGATACGAGCTGGCCTCCTTCCCTTGAAAAACTCTAAACATTTATTTTCTCTAACAACTTATCTAACCACCTATGCTATACAACATGAAAATGTTGGTGACTAATCCAACTGAACTTCAAACTGAATTGATTCCTTTTTGCTACGCAACTCCTTGTTTTCCATGTGTCTTTCAAAGAATGTGGTTGTCTTCATGATGTCAGCTGATGTTTCCACAAACTTCTCCATTATTAATTTATCCCAAAGTGTTTAGCTTGGTCCTCCTAGATCCCTGGTGTTTGTTGACAACTTCCTTGGGTAGCAAATATGGGTAGTGCACTACAAGGAGAAAAGGTAGCACCTGTAGGTAATGCCTTTGTGCTGCATATGTGTGCTAACCTTTTCCCTCTGTGAAATATTAGGTAGTTCCTATAGGTAGCGCCCCTGTGTTGCGCCTATGTGCCAATTCTGTTCTCTGCCCAATATTAGGTAGCGCTACTTACACCGTGTCTGTGTGCCAACTCTGTTCTCTGCCCAATATTAGGCAGTGCCATTCGGTAGTGCCACTTACGCTACATCTGTGTGCCAACTATGTTCTTTGTCCAATATTAGGTAGCTCCATTCGGTAGCGCCACTTACGCTGCGTCTGTGTGCAGGTTTGGGTAACATTGCCAAAAACATAATGCCTTCAATATTGAACATGCACAGAGAAATTTGTGGTCTTTCATGATGACAAAACCATTTTACTTAGGTGCCTTGATCGTACAATAGGTAGTGCCTTTTACCACTAGGGGAAGCTAGCACTTAGCAAAAAATCAAAACCCAGATAGTTAAATGCTTAGAAGCCTGTATAGATGGCAGAGATAATATTTGCATATCAGTTAACCCTCCCAAAAAGGAACCATCCTAAAAAATGGGGCTTATCTTTTACCATCTATTTTGTCATTTTGACACTTAACCTCACACTCTTTCTGGTAGAAAGAGGATATTCAATTGACACAACAAACTTCTTCTTCTTAGCATTGACATGCTTATTTAGTGTAGCTGTGCTCTCCTTAGCTACTGGTTTGTCATCCTCAATGGCAGCTTCAACCACCTGTAAATTTCTTTGGGCTACCTCATCTTGAAAGTGCTTCAAGTCAGCCTTTAGCTTCCTATTCTGAGACTAAAAGCCTCTGTTTTGTCTGTAAATATTCTTTAATTGTCTATGAAGGGGCTGGGCCTTTCTTGCTGCAAACCTTGCCAAGTCAAGGGTGTGATTTTAGCCATCCATGAGCTATTTCATTTGAGCCAAGTGGACATTATCTTCTGCTTTAAGACGAGCTATTTTTTTTCTTGCATATCTTAGCTGCTTGATAAGTCTTTTGTAGGTCTGACTGTCAGGAGGAACAATGGCATGCACAGTATCAATAGCATTTTTATTAGACTCCTCTTCCTCCTGAATGGGAAGTGTCTTGTCTACCTCATCATGTTCCTTGATGGATTTACTTTTATTGTTCTTCCTCTGCACATGGATTTATTCATTTCTTATCACAAGATCCTCAAAGTCTTTCACAGAGGCTTCATCTTTTCTCTCCAAAGGTATTTTAATACCTTTACCTTTACCTTTCTGTACATGGGCTTATTGTTTTTCTTCCACAAGATTTTCAATGGCTTTACCCTTCTTCTTTTGAATAGGGGTTTCTGGTAAAGATTGCTCTTTGAAAACCTCCTTAGGAATTGATGACCTTGTGAAAGGTCTTTTACCCTTGATTTCAACTGCTGGAGGAGAAGAGGGAAAGAGAAGCTTCTTCCCTCTCTTGGATATAGCTTTGGTAGAAGAAGGTACCTCTTCTAACCCTGGCGGAGGAGGTGGTGAAAAATATCTGTGTGGAGAAGGAAAAACTTCCTCCTCAAATTCTATGACCTGCTTGCTGATCTCTAAAACTTGAACATGGGCTCTGCCCTTTCTCTTCCTACTGGTCCCTGCTTTAGAAGTACTAGTGGGTGACAAAGGACTTGGCTTTTGTGATTGAGGAGTTGGTGCTAGATCCATCTTGAAATGAGAGGTAACAACAAAATGCTCCGATGAAATCTCTTTCTTACCCAATTCCTCATAGAATAACATTCTGATTAATCCAGAGTGGAAAAGGCTAGAATCCACATCTTTAGATTTGGCTTGTATCCTCTCTCACATCTTACCTATACTCCTCAACAGGTAATAGGGAATATTCATCTCAACCTTACTAGTAAAATGTAACAACAAATTTATATGGTACTGGTACAATGTGTTAAATGTCCCTTCACAAGTAAAATATCTCTGTATGATCTTCAATAATCTATCAAATTGTTCAATCAATTGACTCCTTGGCATACTTTTGGACAAATCATTGGCTTGATATTCAGGTTTAAAAATATATTTTGCATAGGATGAACTCAAAGCCATGGCTTTGAACCACTTTTCACCTATAATGGGGATCCCTGTTGCAGCTAAGATAGAGGCTTCAGTCACCTCAAACTCCAAAACCCAAACCTTGGTTTTCATGCCATCAAACTGTAATGAAAACTGTCTTGCTACCTCTGGATAGCCTCTCTACATGTTCTGACAGAAAGAGAGGCACCCTACCCTTTGGAAGGCCTCTCTTGCCATGGGATATGGTATCAAAAAGATGCATGTCCACTGGTTCTGTCCTAACCACCTTGCCACCTTTATGTGTCTTCCTCGATTGAAGAGTCTCCATGGCTTAGAATGAGGGATTTTTAAAGGCTTAAGGGATGGTAATGATCATGAAGGCTTTGAATAGGGATTCAAATATATAAGGCTGACCCTTTGAGACATACTGATGCTAGTAAGTCAAGCTCGACTTTAGGAATTAAACCCTTAGGCTTGTATAGGTATTTTGGAGTGTAAACAGTGAGGGGGTAATCCGAAATTGGCCCTCTGCAATTGAGTAAAAATGCCAAACTCCGAGGTGAAAGGAAGCAAGGAAAATAAAGAGGGTTTGAGCAACGCCTCTGGGTAGTGCAACACATACACAAAGGATAGGCTATTTACAGGCTTGTGATTTCAATGGTTAAATAAAACAACAATGATCATACCATAGATACAAGAAAGGAAGTTTACAAGCATGAAGAGGAGAAAAGACAAGGTTACCATGCAAATATGGGTCCCTTACTACTGTGCAAGCATAGCAAATCGAAAACCCGAGCACAAATTTCATGTGAAAATTAATATGGAGAGGAGGCAACATGGGATACCTGTGGAGTAGACACCTGTTGGGATATTCAACATAATGTTAGGATGAAATTGAGAAACCTTTGGCCTTGGAATCTTTCTCAGCATCGGATTTGGTTGACATGCGATCACCTAATCAAAACTTGCGAATTTGCGTAGTGCAACACTGTTGGGTTTTTCAAAATTAGAAATCGTTACCAATGCTCATAAATGAAAAATATTTGAAGGCGTCTTTAACCGACTTCTGGCACTAAAAACAAGGGACATGACATTAGTCGTGGAAATCATGACTCGAGGTGGAAGTATGATGAACGTGATAGGCGCTACAGAACTGCCTGATGAGTAGGTAGTGCTTCCATTCCAAAACGTGATTGGATAGGTAATCAAGGACAATGAGGCATGCCTTCAATATCATGAGTGAAGAGGAAGAGGTGTCACATTAGTTTAGCAATGGGAGGGATCGACCTAGGGACAAGTCATGAAAGAGACAAAAAATAAATCAAAAGCTAAAATGGTTCAGGGATCAAAAATCAATTTGAGGATCAAACTAGAACTAAAACTCAAAACTTTGATCATCTAAGGGGTCCTACTAATCATAAACTAATAAAGGGATGAAACTTTCAAAGAAAATTAAAATCTAAGGATAAAAAAAGGGAATGAAAACAAACTAAAAGACCCAAGGCAATTTAGTGTGATAACACTTATCATAACTTCCATGATGCAAAATAATAAAGATATCTTAAAAAGTAAGTAATTATTGCTGCATAGTTTCATATTCAATTAATTTATTATCTTCAAAATGGGGAATCATCCAAGCTAGTAATTTGGTTAAATCATCAAAAATATCTATATCAAACATTCTCAACTTTCTCCTTGTTATTTACCTTGGATCGCTAATCCAGATTATTTTTAGAATGAAATGAAAGAAGATAAATTACAATGAAATACTCATGAAAATTTCCATAAACAGAGAAATACAACAATACTTGATTTCTGTTAATGAAAGGATTGTAAAGAGACTGTAAAAATACAGAGTGCAAGACTCACTAGAATGGTGGCAACTTTGTCTCTGAGAAGAGATGTGAAGAATACACTAATTCACAAGAAGATGATTACGATGAGGCTTTGAAGGCCATTTTTATGATAAACATGAATGCCAAAACCATAGACATCCAAAAACCTAACCCTAGGAGATGAAATGATAAAAGTCATGTGGGCCCCCTATGGGTAAGTTAGTACATTAACTTCCCAGGGTCATAAATTTTGCATACGATCTCTGTTTTAGGCGCGTGATAGCCCGTTGGAAAGGCCTTTTTGAGAAATACGCATTATGTTGTCAAAATTTGACTTTGTCTATAGTTTGATTATGGAATGCCAAAAAAACACTGTTTAGGGCTCCAAAACGACCCTTGAAGTATAGAAAGATGTGCTGACATGAAAAAATACAAAATAAGCTAGTTAGATTAGGTGGGAGGCCACCAATATCCACCTGGAAGATGTGTAGGGCTTCAAAAATCCCCAGAAGTGTAGAACCCACAATTACAAAGGAGTACAGAAAAACGTGTTGAACTAAAAACTGACAAGAGGAGCCAGTTGGAATAGGAGGGTGGCCACCAATACCCACCTGGATCAATCCCCCCCCATTACAAAGAAATTGTCTTTGTTGTGTTGAGTGCCCAGGGAAGAGGGGAAATCATTTTATAAATGTAAATCTTGGTGAGCTGCATGCCTTGTTGCAGAAGTTGTGCTACTTGTCTTGTGGAATACTATCACAAACTTGTTGCTAGAGGGGTTGGATCTCTTCCACCAACTTGTTGTCTCTGGGTTTGACGGGGCATTGTGTAGGCACCATTGTAGGATTCTTTCTCTTAGACAATCTATTTTTGTTGGATAGAAGGTGTTGAGGCTACAATGGTTGTAGTGGTCTTCTGTGTATCCTTTGAATATAATGTTAAGAGGATGGATTTTACAGTATGCGAGATTACCTTGCAGTATTGTTTTGGTGGATAAGTAGTCAGAACTACCTCTGGTATCCTATAGAGTTGACCTCCCAGAGTAATAATGATACTATGGGGTTTAGACTCATAGACAATATGACATTTCCACATATATGGTTGGTCCAAAACAACATCATAGACATCAGGAGGGGAAACATCACACACTACCTCATCCTTGAAGGGTTGGATGCCATAAGACATGCGACACTGCTGGCTGACACAAAGATCTCATCCCCGGTGAAGCCAATCGATGTTGTATGGCTATGGGTGTGGTGTTTTCAAAAACCCCAACTGTTTGATGACCTTAGCTGAGATGAGGTTCTTCTGGCTACCGTTATCAACAATGAAATGCAACGGGGTCCTTTTCACCCACATCTGTGATTGGAAGAGGCACTCCCTCTCTTCAGGATCTACTGGTTCTTTTGGTTGAATTATTGTGATCATGACAATAATAGTGGGGTCTATTTTGATGATCTGTTAGTTTTCAATAGTTTTTGCATCAGATTTTGAATCAGGGTTCAACTTTGTGTTTTTGACCTCAGCCACCAATGACTGTTTCGAGCGAAATTCATCGGTGTTGTGCCAGGGGATTTTGTGGAAGTCACACCACTTCCTAGTGTCATTCTTTGTATTTCCTTTACCCTTCTTGTCCTGTGTCTTGTAATGGATTTATAGAGGATATTGGTTAGGTTCATCTTTACCATGATTTGGTTGTTGCATATTTGTAGACCCTAATTCCCATTTGTTCTAGTGCCTAAATTTCTTCTCAATTTTGACAGCATATCGATAGGAAAATCCCAATGATGATATGTTTAGGAAATCCATTTCGTTTTGGATGTACATATGAAGAGCCCTATAGTATTTTAGAACCATATGCCGCTCAGAGTTTTTGATACCCATCTTGGTGCACAAGGTATGGAAAGTATTTGTGAACTCCAACAGTATTTGGCTCTTCTCTTTCCATAGTGTGTTCCATCTCATGTATTGGTCTTCATATTTATCCACATGATAGTACTGTTCTTTGACCGCATCCACAAAAAAAACCAAGTGGGATCATACTCATATATTCCATATTCCTATGTGGAAATATGCTCCCAGTAAGTTTCCCACCAATGTTTGACATGGGGGAGAGCCTTGAGGAATGCAAAGGTGATCTTCTCCCTGTCAGAAAAATTTTGAACAGAGAAATGACCTTCTAAGAGATTTAACCATTTTTCTAGGGCATCCACATCTATCTAACCTTCAAATATGGTAATATCAAAATTAACTTGTACCTTGAAGTGAGAGGTTCCTCCAAAATGGCCACTTGATGAAGATGCGCCTATTGTGATCGACATGCATTGAAGTATTTGTGAAAAATTCTCCATCATTTCATCCCTCTGTCACGTGAGAGCTTGCTCAAGCAACATGTTAATAGAATCTTTTGCTCCACCATTTTTCTTTTCTACCACCATTGAGGGGTTTTTGGGCATGCAAGAGTGATTTTCCTCAAGAGAGTCCAACTCAAGACCCAACTGGCTATACTCGGACCTCATTGAGGACATGTGCTGAAAAACAATCAAGAGAAACCTGCTCTGATACCATTGATCTGGATTATTTTCAGAAGGAAATGAAAGCAGAGAAATTACAATGAAATACTCATGAAAATTTCCAGAAATAGAGAAATAAACAATACTTGATTTCTATTAATGAAATAATTGTAAAGAGACTGTAAAAATACAGAGTGCAAGAATCACTAGAATGGTGGTAGCTTTATCTATGAGAAGAGATGTGACAGCTACGCTCATTCACAAGAAGATGATTACAATGAGGCTCTGAAGTCCTTTTTATGCTAAAAATGAATGCCAAAACCCTAGACATCCAAAAACATAACCCTAGGAGATAAAATGCTAAAATTCATGCGGGCCTCGTTTAGGTAAGTTAGTACATTAACTTTTGGTGTCGTAACTTTTGCATACGATCTCCGTTTTAGGCACACAATATCCCATTGAAAAGGTATTTTTGAGAACTATGCATTATGCCATCAAAATTAGACCACTTCTATAGTTTGACTGTGGCACACTAAAAAAACATTGTTTAGGGCCCCAAAACAACCATGGAAGTACATAAAGATGTGCTAAAATGAAAAAATACAAAATAAGGCAGTTGGATTAGGTGGGAGGCCACCAGTATCCACCTGAAAGATGTGCAGGGCTTCAAACAACCATGGAAGTGTATAACCCACAATTACAAAGAAGTACATAAAAACGTGCTAAACTAAAAAATAACAAGAGGAGCCAGTTGGAATAGGTGGGTGACCACCAATATCCACCTAGATCAATAATCCCCCCTTAGGAAGTAATGCTATTCATTGCCTTGAGTGCCCAGGGAAGAGGGGAAATCATTTTTTGAATCTGAATATTGGTGACCTGTGTGCCTTGTTGGAGAAGTTGTGCTGCTTGGTTTGTGGAAGACTGTCAAAAACCTATTGCTGGAGGGGTTGAATCTGTTCTATGAACCTGTTGTCTCTGGGTTTGATGTGACATTATGTAGGCACCATTGTAGGTGAAGAAAAAATATGTTTTTTCTCTTAGATAATGTGTTTTTGTTGGATAGAAGGTGTTGAGGCTACAATGGTTGTAGTGGTCTTCTGTGCATCCTTTGAACAAACTATGAAGAGGATGAATTTTGTAGTATGAGAGATTACCCTGCGACACTATTTTGGTGGAGAAGTATTTGTAACTACTTATAGTATCATATAGACCTGACCTCCCAGAGTAATAATGACACTACGGGTTCTAGACTCATAGACAACATGAAGTTTCCACATATATGGTTGGCCCAAAACAACATCATAGACATCAAGAGGGGAAACATCACACACTACATCATCCTTGAAGGGATGTATGCCATAGGATAGGTGACACTGCTGGCTGAAACGAAGATCTCGTCCCTTTTGAAGCCACCCAGTGTTGTATGGCTGCGGGTGTGGTGTTGTTGACAACCCCAACTGTTTGACTACCTTGACTAAGATGAGGTTCTTCTGGCTACCGTTATCAACACTGAAATGCAATGGGGTCCCCTTCACCCACATTTGTGAATGGATAAGGCACTCCCCCTCTTCATGATATACTGGTTCTTCTGGTTGAATTGTTGTGGTCATGACAGTAATAGTGGGGTCTACGTCGATGATCTATCTATTTTAAATATTTTATGGATCAGATTTTGAATCAGGGTTCGACACCTTGAACACCAATGATTGTTTCGAGCGACATTCATTGATGTTGTCCCATGAGATTTTATGGAAGTCACACCACTTCCTAGTGTCATTCTCCATCTTTCCCTTACCCTTCTTGTCATGTGTCTTGGACTAGTTTTATAGAGGCTCTTGGTTAGGGTTGTCTTTACCATGCTTTGGTTGTTACAAATTTGCAGGCCCGAATTCCCATTTGTTTTGGTGCCTAAATTTCTGCTCGATTTTGACAACATATCGATAGGAATCTCCCAATGATGAGATGTTTAGGAAATCCATTTCGGTTTGGATGTACCTATTTAGAGCCCCATGATATTTCAGAACCAAATTCCGCTCAGAGTCTTTGATACCCAGCTTGGTGCGCAAGGTATGGAAAGTATTTGTGAACTTCGAAACTGTTTGTCTCTTCTCTTATTGTAGTGTGGTCCATCTCATGTACTGGTATTCATAGTTATCCATAGGAGAATACTGTTCTTTGACCACATCGACAAAAAAATCCCAAGTGGGATCGAATCATATATTCCAAATTCCTCTGTGGAACTTTTCTCCCAATAAGTTTCCACCAATGTTTGACATGGGTGAGAGCCTTGAGGAGTGTGAAGGTGATATTTTTCCTGTCGAAAAAAAATTGAACACAAAAATAACCTTCTAATAGATTTAACCATTTTTCTAGGGCATCCACATCTATCTGACCTTCAAATATGGGAATATAAAAATTAACTTGTACGTTGAAGGGAGATGTTCCTCCAAAATGGCCTCTTGATGAAGATGCACTTGTTTCTATTGGCAGGCGTTGAAGGATGTGTGTAAAATTATCTATCATTTCTTCCCTATGTTGCACGAGAGCTTTCTCAAGAAATAGGTTAATATAATCTTTTGCTCCACTTTTTTTATTTTCTACCACCATCGAGGGTTTATTGGGCGTGTGGGAGTGATTCTAATCAAGAGAGTCTAGCTTGAGACCCAACTGGCTATACTCTATACCCAGACCTCGTCAGGGACATGCGCTGAAAAATGATAAAGAGCATCCTACTCTGATACTGTAAGTTTTAAACCTGTGTAGTAAAGCAATGCATATAGATTCTTAAGCAAAAAAAAAATTAATCAATGGCTCATACACATAGTACACAAAGATTTATACCGGAAACCCTCAACAGGGGAAAACCTTTCTTATATTCATTATATTGAATTTCACCATTCACCATACAATATATACAATGTTTTTAGGTATTCCGTAGATACCATAACCCTAATCCCTTAATCCAGGATTAATTTAGAAAAAACCGCTAAAAATAGAAAAAGATGGCCATTTTTTTTTTTGGGGTGCTTCCTTGAACCCCGTCAGCCTCGAGCTACCGCCCGGTGCTGAACGCTGCACGTAACCAGGGGGGGGGGGCATACCTGCCCCCCCCTAGGAAGCACCCAACACACACGACACAAAAAACACTACTACATGGATCATCAGACATAGTTATCGAATCTGACACTCCCACACACACACATGCAAAGAATATAACACATACCCAACATATACCACTGAACCAGATTATTTTCGGAAGAAAATGAAAGAAAATAAAATATAATGAAAGACTCATGAAAATTTCCAGAAACAAAGAAATACAACAATACTTGATTTCTATTAATGAACGAATTGTAAAGATACTGTAAAAATACAGAGTGCAAGACTCACTAGAATTGTGGCAGCTTTATCTCTGAGAAGAGATGTGATGGCTACACTCATTCCCAAGAAGATGATTACAATGAGGATATGAAGAATTTTTTATGATAAACATGAATGGAAAAACCCTAGACATCCAAAAAGCTAACCCTAGGAGATGAAATGCCAAAAGTCATGTGGGACCCTGTTAGGTAGCTAGAGAGGTAGTGGGGGGGCCCAGAGGGCCCATACTGAAAATAATGGAGGTCATTCAAAGTAAGGTGGACTAGTTCCACTATATTATTAAATAAGAACCACTATGATAGTTATATATAATAAATGGGTAGTTAGATATAATAAATGTAAGATGACTTATTAGAAGATTCCTCCTCTAGAATGTTCTTAGGTGATGGTAGCACTATATAAAGGGGTTCAAGCAATGTAATGGGATATGAAGATAAATATTATATTTGGATCGGTAGCTCAATAGGAGGATGGCCCCTCGAAGAGGTAAGTGAACAAAAGAGGATCCCTTCCATAATAGGATCCATTGTATGGTGTTTCCCTACCTTAAGGGTTTGGTACTAATAAAGTGTGGTTTCTTCTATATTTTTCCGTGGATCTATTGTGTATTAAGTTTTTTTTTTTATTATATTTGCAGATCTATTCATGCCCTTAACAAGTGGTATCAGAGCACTTTCCTTGGCAGATATTGTGGACAAATATTTTTTATTTTTGCAGATTTTTGAAGATTTTTGAAGATTCCTCCTCTAGAATGTTCTTAGGTGATGGTAGCACTATATAAAGGGGTTCAAGCAATGTAATGAGATATGAAGATAAGTATTGTATTGTGAGATGTAGATCAATAGGAGGATTCCCCCTCGAAGAGACAAGTGAACATGAGAGGATCCTATTATGGAAGGGATCCTCTCTTGTTCATTTGCCTCTTCGAGGGGGCATCCTCCTATTGAGCTACATATCACAATACAATACTTCTCTTCATATCTCATTACATTGCTTGAACCCCTTTATGTAGTGCTACCATCACCTAAGAACATTCTAGAGGAGGAATCTTCTAGAATTAGAACCTTCTAAGAAGTCCTCTTATATGAGGTGAATGAGAGCCATCAAATAGAAGATGGAAGTGGTTTTCATCCCATAAATGACAACTATCCATATACCAATCATCACAATCGTCCTCCAAAGCATACCAATAATACACTTCTTAATGATATTCATTCATGATGTCTTCCATAAGAAATCTCTCCTACATACTATCCAATGAATCTTGAATACTACGAAAACTATCATTGAGGCCATCTGCAAGGTCATGGAATTTGTCATGCAATGTGCCACACCATTGGGCTTTGAATGCTTCAGTAATATGTAGAATTCATTTGAGGGTTTGAGAAGAAATATCCATCTGAGCACCATATGAAATCTATAGTCCCGCCACTGTCATGAAAAAACAAAAAAAATAGAACAATAAATCATTGCAGAAAATCGCGACGTTTTCCAGAAAAACCCTGAAAAACTGTTGAATTTAAAATGCTCATAACTTCACTTCCCAGACTCCGTTTTGGATGATTTGTTTTTTAAATTGGGTGAAATTGTGATAGGAACTCAGATATGTATTTTTTTTGGGAAAATTCGTCCTCCATCTACTACAGAAATAAAAAAACTCGCGTCACTGTCCGCGGAAAAACCCTGAAAAATTGCAGATTTTAAAACTTCAATATCTTAACTTCTCCGACTCCGTTTCGGACAATTGTTTTTTTCAAATTGGGTGTTTTTCTGAGAGAAAATCAGATTTACAACCTTTTTCTGCAAATTTTGTACATAAATATACCAAAAATTTCTGGAATGTCGCGGCCCTTTTTTTTCTTCTCCGAAAAAAATCTGCAAAAATAAAAAATATTTGCCCATAATGTCTGCCAAGGAAAGTGCTTTGATACCACTTGTTAAGGGCCTGAATAGATATGCGAATATAATCAACACAAATACTGAGTACACAATAGATCCACTGAGAAATATAGAATAAACCACACTTTATTAGTACCAAACCCTTAAGGTAGGGAAACACCATACAATGGATCCTATTATGGAAGAGATCCTCTCCTGTTCACTTGCCTCTTCAAGGGGGCATCCTCTTATTGAGATACCGCTCCAAATATAATATTTCTCTTCATATCCCATTACATTGCTTGAACCCCTTTATATAGTGCTACCATCACCTAAGAACATTATGGAGGAAGAATCTTCTAGAAGTAGAACCTTCTAAGAAGTCCTCTTACATTTATTATATATAACTACCCATTTATTATATCCAACTATCATAGTAGGCCTTATTTAATAATATAGTGGACCTAGTCTACCTTACATTGAATGACCTCCACTATTATCATTATGGGCCCTCCGCCCCCCCCCACTACCTCTCTAGCTACCTAACAACCCCCTTTGGGTAAGTTAGTACATTAACTTCCCGGGGTCGTAACTTTTGCATACGATCTTTGTTTTAGGCGCGTGATAGCCCATTGGAAAGGTCTTTTTGAGAAATACACATTATGCCATCAAACTCTGACTTCATATACAGTTTGAATTTGACACACCAAAAAAATCTGTTTAGGGCCCCAAAACAACCTTGGAAGTACATAAAGATGTGTTGACATGAAAACATACAAAATAAGCCAGTTGGATTAGGTCGGAGGCCACCAGTATCCACCTAGATATGTGTAGGGATTCATAAAACCCCAAAAGTGTAGAACCGACAATTACAAATAAGTGCATAAAAACATGATGAACTAAAAAATAACAAGAGGAGCCAGTTGGAATAAGTGGGTGGCCACCAATATCCACCTGGATCAATCACCTCCTTATCATCACTCATTGATCTCTTCCTTTTTCGGCATGTAGTATTCTTTATTCCTCTTTTTTATTTGTCAAGATCTTCACCACCATCACCTTCTCCATATATCTCATTTTAATTTTTCATGGTTCCATCTCTAGACAAAGTAGAAACACCCTTTTTGGTTGAATCTAATACATTTTTAACGATTTAAAAACACCCCCCTCTCTTGTACTACCTCTATATTTACCCCTTTTCATACCCTTGGGACATTGTTTCATAGTGATATTCTAGTTTTCATCATCTTGAAGAAACTTTTTCCATTTTACTTTCATATTGTATTTGCATTCGAACTTATTAGGGAATGAGTATCATTAATAATATTCATATTCCTCATTTTAACAATAATCATAGGGTTACGTGAGGATGTCTTTTTAGCATTATCCTTTTCAAAACCAATATCCTCATTATTTATAACTCCCTCCTTAGGTAATTTAAATTATGGGAAACTATTATTGTAACTAACATATGGCATATGAACCTTGAATGTTCCTTCTGATTCATCACCTAGGACAATGTTAACTTCTATCAAATTTAAGGAACTCGACACTCATTCCATTTAGGCTAAGTGCCATAAATTTTTCATAGTAATTTCCATGAAAGTAAAGGGCATATAAATTAATTACTTCTTATTCTTAGGAAAAATAATTTGGACCACTTTGAATATTGTTTACATCCTTCACTTAAGAATAAGTGGCCACATATAAATCTGGGTAGCTAATAAGGATCCCCCTCAAACATGTACATTTTAATGTAAGTATATTATTGGTGTTCATGGAAATACTCATCCTTTCCAACCAAGAAACACCTATATTATTGTGTTAAGCATTCATGTTCATTTTCTATCACCATTTTTCTAAACTTCCCAAAACAAGCATTCTAGACCCTATAAAAATGAAATGGGGCCTTGTTCCTCCAAAACACTTGTTACCATAATTTCTCTGAATCTATCTCGGGGTTTATGCTGCCTTGAGGTATCAATTTTTTCAAAAACATTGCAAAACAATCAGGCAAAAACTAGGCACAAATACATATAGAATATCTTGGTTCGTTTGAATTTATAAATTTGGCAATAAATATAATTTGAAATGTTATTCCCCTAACAAAAAATATGTTTCTTTATATAGAGATTAGTAATTAATATACACAACATACCTCTACATTTGCATTTTGATTTTTTTTGACTAATCAAGCAAAGGGATATGCCAATTACTTGTAAGGGTCCACTAAATACAAATTATTATCTTGGTATAATTCCTTTGAAACCCCTAGTCTGGGTTGAGAAATCCATTTATTCATCATATCAAAGCCACAATGCCTCTAACATCCTAAAAAAATTCATCAACTTTGAAAGTTGTAACACCTCCTAAATGTAGATGATGTAAGGGAAATAGGTGTTTTTCCTTCCTTATCCAACCTCACCATCTTAGAATAAAATCTCTTGGTGCACCAATATAATACTTTCTAGAAGTTGAAAACCTTTATTATATATATGACATTCATTAAACCTTCGACACATGCCTTTTTCTCATTATGTTATTACTTCTCTAACTCTAAATACCACTTGTATGTAACATACCAATAAAAATATCTATCATATTGAACCAAAGAGTTGACAATATCACCAAAATTGGCTCACCATTATTCCTAAGAAACTTCTTTCTTATTGTTGTTTTCATACCATAAAGGAAAAAAAAAAGTATTTAACCAAATCCTCATGTCCTTTGAAGGATCATACCACTTGTTGAAATCACCAAAATTCTAGGAACATGGTTATTTTTATCCATAATGTAATTTTTATTCATGTTATACTCTCTTTACTAACCATGCCATGTGTCATCTTTTGGTTCATCCATCTACACCTTTCAGTCACTTATGCATTATGTAGACAAACATAGAAAAGTGGAATGGATTGGCCTATGCATTCCACATGCCACAAGTAGTATGGAGTGTGGAGATGTGGATGGAATGAATTAAGGGCCTTCCTATGAACTTATACATTCAACATGCGTCAAGAAATGTAGAGCACATAAGCGGGGAAAATATGGATTTATACAATAATGCACAATATTGGACAATATTGTGGGATAATTTCAAAGAATAAGAGTAATAGTTTGAAAATTTTCAAAAGGACTTGAGGCATCATAATGGGTTTTAGGGTGGGGTTAAACATTGGCATCATCAACAATGAAACAATCAACTTTTCGAATGGGAAATATTGTTTAGCAATACAATCCACTTGTTTATAGAATTTATCTATTTATTTGATATTTTATTTTAAATTCTGAAATTTATCATACTTAAATTATTTATGAATGTTTTTATTTTCAAAGTCAATACCTTGATACATTATTTTTCCAAGGATAAACCTCTCAGGGAAATCCATCGAGCACTTCCCCTCATTTCATGGATGGTACCCTAGGTGTTGGGTGCATGCCATCTTGGAGGGAAAGTCATGACGTGGGAGGCGAATGTGCATGCAGGAGGACCAACACATGCAAAATAGACACACATACAAAAGAGGAAGGCATGTGAGGCACACATGCAAGAAGACCTAGCCATGATAGGGTTAGGGTTTTGGTAAGAGAATGCAATGTATGGTAAGACAAAAATATGTATAAATAGGTACCTAGGATGTCTAGGTAAGGGGTGGTTGGTTGAAGGCTAGTGTGTTTAACCATTTTTAGTAGTTTTTATTGCTTAATGTGACTGCAAGTCCGATCTAATTTTGTAAGCTGTTGAGGTGGGAATAGGGATTAAGGTAGATCTTGAGGGTTGGATCGTAGGCTGAGGAGCCTAGTGTGATCTAGTCCACCTCATTGTAAGATATTGACTTGTATTGAGGAAGAGTTGTAATGTGCGTGGCGTTATAGGTTGGAACCAAATATAATAAAAGAGAATAATATCCAAAACTTTGTGGATGTAGCCCAGGAGGGGTGAACCACAGTAGACCCTGCATTGTGTGACTAAATGTTATGTATCTTCTTCGATGTTGATGATTAGATGTTAGATAATGAATAAAGGAATTAGTTAAATATGATATTTTGCATGCATGAGTAAGAATGACAGTGTAATGAATCTAGATGTATGAACTAGTGAATGATAAAAGGGCACTGAGGTTAATCTCATATCCCCATTCATTCCCAGGATGCAAGAATTTGAGTATTGAAGCCACCCATAGAACTATCTCAGGTGAGACTACGTAGTTCACCCTATGTACTGTGTTGCCTTCTGGTTTACCAGGGGGCCAGTAGTTTTAGAGGGATTTTGTTGGAATCTTGTTTAAATCTGAACCCGGGTCAACTTATGACATTAAATTAAGATCATAGTAGATAAAGTAGTAACCAACAAATGGTTCTGTTGTCGGTTGAAACAGAAAGGGATCGAGTGAAGGAGATCTGTTGAAGAGTCATGAAGATCTGATGACATAATGTTAAAAGAATGAGAATATAAATGGGGATGTTGATACCATGGAACCCAATGAAGGCAGAGATCGAGAGCTGGTTGAAAAAAAAGGAGTTGGAATTTGCACAAAAAATAACAGAAACCCAAAGTTAACACCACGTAAATATCTAGAAAAATACGTATTCAACGACTTGCATGAAGTATTTTTCTGTGATTTCCCGCACATGTTGTAGGAGTGGATATTTAGGCTGAAATAAAAACACCCTACAAATCATATCAGATAGCTAGAATGAAATCCTACTGAGATTGCGCAGTTACAACAAGTTGACAATAAGTTTACGCGTGGAGTATATTTTTGGTTAGACATCATTGTTGCAGGATTTATCACATAATTTGCAATAGATACTGCAAAGTCTTACAGTGCAGCAGAACAAGAGTTCTTGAAGGGACCTCGAGGTAGGTATATCAAATCACTGTGCACGTCCATCAATATGTTACTGTATAACAAATGTGTAATGACAATGGCCTCAGACAACTAAACTTCCCTGCGTGCATGGGGGAAGGGGGGAAGCACTGAAAAGAGATGTAGAAATAGAGGAAGAGATGGATAAAGGAAAGAAGGAGGAGGCATTGGATCCAATCATGATAGAGGAATACAATTCAAGAAAATCATGGAAACAACTGGAAGAACGCGTAGTGGATTACCCTACAAATATAAGATAAACAATAAGAAGATAGCCATAGACGTGAGGGAAGGCTTGGCAAGTGATGAAGAAGAGGTAGAGGATCTCCAGGATGTGGAGAATATTGAGGAAATCTTGCGTGCAAAATATGAAATGACGCAAAGAGGTCCAAGAGAAGAAATCGAAGGTAGAACTCCTATCCATATTAGTGTCAGTGTGGAACCCATAAACCCATGTGCGACTAGTATACCAGAAATAACACCACCGTTTAGACAATCGAATTTTAGTGGAAGAAATGAATATGGAAGTACATCTACATAGGGAGAAATGACTGGGGGAGCCATTTCAGGAAGCATTAGTCAAGGATCTACACCACACGTAGGTATTAGTTCAATGTTCAGGATGGCAGGACATGATCCCACCATCAAGTTACTATAATTCAAGGGAGAGGCGTTAGAAGACCCTAATAAACACTTGTTCATCTGTGAAAATATTTGGGAAGAAAAAAATATTATAGATGAGGACACTAAACTTGCGTAGTTAGCCATCATGCTAAGAGACTGCACATTGGATTGGTACATGAGATTAGCTGCAAATATTCCACTAGGAGCAACCAAAATGATTGTGGATATCAAGAAGTTGCTGATAAATGAATTCCAGAAGCCTAGCTCATAGGATCAATACATGAATGAGATGATAGATATTAGGCAGACACCAGGAGAATCTGTTTGGGATATAGACCAGATATTCAAACGATTGAAGGGAAATTTGAAGCATGTCATGACATATATGCAACATATGCATTTGTTTTTCAATTCATTGCTACCACATTTGAAATACCCCTTAATATAAAATTTTTTTAAGGCCCAGGCAGAGGCTCTGTAGGAAACCTTGCAACTAGAAGATAACCAATATCAAAAAACAGATCCAACAATAGAGGATTTAAAGAAATACCTGAAGAATCTAACATTTCAATTAAACCAGAACATGGGTAAGGAAAAAAGAGAAGCTGTTTGGTGTACCACATGTAGGACAGAAGGAAACCACAAGAACAAATGCCCAACATTTTCACAATAAATGACAACGGGACTGCCAAACCCTTTGCCATCAGGAGGACTATGGTGTGATATTTTTAATACACAAGGGCATGATCCATATCATTTCCCAATGATGCGGAAATACCAGACAATGCCTAAGAGTTCATATTGCAAATTTTGCAAGTCAGTAGGCCATGATGACAAAGATTGCAGGACAATGGAGCTGATGAGGGAAATAACATCAAGCACCTATAAGGTGCAGGCATAAATGATGACATGGAAAGATGCACCATAGTCCAACAAAGCACCAACCCCATATAACACCACACCACAACAATATAACATTGCGCAACCAAAGTACAATACCATGAAACCACAGTATAATCCTGCACAGTATAACCAGGTGCCACAGTGCAATGCACCGCGCGGAGATCAAGCTGGCTACATAGGTGGAGGATGAGGTAGATGAGGCTTTGGATGAGGTAGAGGACCGATGGTATGCCATAAATTTCAAAAAATAGGACACTATGAAAGAGGATGTCCACTTCCACCTACGACATGTATGTATTGTTGTGCATCCGATCATGACACATAAGACTGTTTGACACTCTTGGGGAAGATTAAAGAAAAGAGAAATCAGCACAATCAGAATGCTCAATGGATTTCTACAAAAGTAAGGGATGATGATATAAATATCAACATAGTTATGCATGAAGGAGCTAATATAGGAGATGACATAGTGATACAAGATCCGACACAACACCAATGGGTAAAGAAGAACGCTGAACCACAGAAGAAGTTTGATGCACAGAACAAAAAGGAGATATTCAAGCAAGCCAGAAAATAATTCTTGAAGCCGAACATTTCATCCACATCAACTACACAGTATACTCAGGACGTACCAACATACGATATGCCTTTGTCATTGGATCACACTAATGAAGCACAACCTATAGGACAAGTGTACCATAAAGGATTTTCTGCAATCCTATGTTAAACTACTAACTGATCCATCATCTGTTAGAGTGTTACAAAATATGGTAGAAATATGTAGCATAGAAGTAGAGGGAAAACTCAAACAAAAAACAATTAATCATTTACATACGGGGAGTAGAATAAGAAGAGAATTCAGATTGAACACCAACATTAGAGATTTCAACATGGGGGATATCATACTCGATTTAGGCTTCAAAGTGAATGCACTACCCAAGAAGACATGGAAATGTATGGGAGAGCCCACATTAGTATATTCACCCATTCAACTGAAACTAACAAATCAACACAGGGTTCTGCCAATTGGAAGGTTAAAGGGTGTGCCAATAGATCTGGATGGAGTGCACACTAAAGTTGATTTCAAAGTGATATAAATTGTGGATGGTACACCACCTTATCCAACATTGCTTGGCTTGGATTGGGAATTTGATAATCAAGCCATAATCAATCTAAATATGAGGAAGATGAATTTCGATTCAGGCGAGTACAGAGTCATTGCGCCATTGGATCCATCATAAGGAGAAAGTTCTGTAGAACCCACTTGTTTAGACCTGGATGAAATTAACCAATTATATAGAACCACCGCGGGAGAAGAAGATTACATGAATCCAAATATGGATGGGGTACTCAGTTGGATAAGTATCACATCATGCACGTCAGACTCAACTACAAGGTTGGAGAATTGGCATCAAATATTACATGAAGACTCCACAAGAAGGTGCGCAAGAATAGACCACACAGTAAAATGGGTGGGTACAAAGATAAGAGAACCTCCCAACTTTCATGGGGTGAATAACCTAGAGGAATTCCTCACATGATATGAGTATGAAGTGTCTAAAAATCAGAGGCTCTTAGCTCTAGATATAACACTCAAGGAAACACCTTGACGATGGTGGGGTGCACACAAAGGGACAATCAAGGATTGGTACCAATATAAGCGATTACTGCACATCAAATTTGGTGCAAAACAAGGGAGAAATCAATTGCATAGGTATGAAAGATAGGGGAAACCAACATAACACTTGGAGAAGTGCATAACACTATGGAAAATGACACCACCAGAAAAATGGACTCATCACTTTATTCACACACTGGAAGGGATTCCAACAAATTGGTATATAGACTAGGAACCGCGCCGAGGCACAACAGACTGAACAATGTTATAGCCAAATTTTGTCGTCTCTTTATCATTTGAAAATGAGAACCCCAACAAAGATTAAACACTCAAACAAATCAAAGGGGTGATATTCATTAAGTAACCAGATGTTGAACTTATGACAAAATATCAATAGAAGAACATGCAGATAATGAAAGAACTACTGTCATGCTACATGTGCAGGAAGAAGCACCAGATGAAGATGACCCACAAAACATTCATATTATAGAAGTTGAAGGTGAAATAAGGGTGGAAGGTCCACTTCTGGAATCATAAGTGTTTGCTGCTCTGATTAAGGTGAATAAAGTCAACATTGGGACAAATGAGAATCCCAAAATGACCAACATTGGAGACTAATGGGATGAGCAAACAATAGAAAGCATACCATAGTTACTGCATGAGTATAGTGACCTGTTCCCAAAAACCTTTAAAAATATGAAAGGCATATCAGGAGAGCTAGGAGAGATGAATATACCTCTCAAATATGAGGCTAGATCATTCATAAAATGACCATATAGACTGAACCCAATATATAAGCCGAAAGTAAAAGAATAAATTGACAGGATGTTGGAGGCTAGAATCATAGGACCAGTGGAGGAATATGAATGGGTAAGCCCTATGGTAGTTCAAGAGAAGAAGAAGGGAGGGATACGGATATGTGTGGACTTGAGAAATATGAATGATGCTTTCCTACATGACCCTTTCCCTACACCTTTCAAAGATGAGGTATTAGATAATGTAGGAGGCCAGAAAGCATACTCATTCACAGATGGATTCTAAGGCTACTATCATATCAAGATATCCCCACAAGATAGGTACAAGACCACTTTTTCCACATAATGGGGGTCCTACTAGTACACAGTCATGCCTTTTGGAGTGAAGAATGCACCAACAATATTCTCAAGAGTAGTCATAGCTGCATTCAAAGAATTCATCCACCAGTTTTTAGAGGTATATCTGGATGATTAGACAATATATAGTCTGTTCAAATACCATGTATAGGTATTAAGGCTAATGTTGGAAAGATGCAGGTAGTGCCAGATATCATTAAATATCAAGAAGTGCATCTTTGGGATACTATTGGGCCATATAGTGTGCAAACAGGGAATGCTAGTAGATCCCACCAAGATTGCAATGATTGTTAATTTACCACCACCGAAACCAGTACGTCAGTTGAGAGAAAAATTGGGACACACAAGCTACTATAGGAAATTCATAAAAGGGTATGCGCAAATCACGACGCCAATGGAGAAACTGTTGAGGAAATATAGTAAATTTTAGTGGGATGAGGACTGTCAGCAAGGGTTGGACACTCTAAAAGAGAAAATGGTAAC
This sequence comes from Picea glauca, assembly GCA_000966675.3. NCBI lineage: Eukaryota > Viridiplantae > Streptophyta > Pinopsida > Pinales > Pinaceae > Picea > Picea glauca. Next base: position 798,994 of record JZKD02S0461796.1, on the reverse strand, counting down.
AACACCAATAATGGTATTCCCATATTGGGAAAACACATTCCATGTGCATGTAGATGCATCAACAATTGCACTTGGATCTATTCTGGCGCAGTCAGGAGTAGGAGAGTTAGACCATCCCATAGATTTTGCAAGAAGAAAATTGTCAGAGTCAGATAAAAAATACAATACTATAGAAAGGGAAGGCTTAGCAATGGTATATGCACTACATAATTTCATACACTACCTACTTGGGAAACACTTTAAAATGTTCACAAACCATTTTTCCCTGTTGGGGGGGGGGGGATAATTTGTAGATGGTTACTGATGTTTTAGGAATTTGAATTTGAAGTGATAGTCAAACTAGGGAAGTTGAATGCAAGACCTAATCACCTGTCAAGGATCACCAATGAAGAAGAACCTATGAATTTAGAGGACACATTCCTTGATGCACAATTATTTTCATTCCAATTAGCTGATGAATATTTTACAGACACCATTCAATACTTGAGTACAGGGACAATGCCACAAGAGTTCAACACTTCACAAAAGAAAAATATGGTAGTCGAAGCTGAAGACTATCAATTGATTGCATGACACTTATACAAGATGGGTGTAGACAATATCTTGAGAAGATGTGTACTAGAACATGAAAGACCTAGGATTTTAGCAGAGGCCCATGAGGGATTAGCTAGAGGAAATTATGCAGGAAAAGATACCGTGCAGAAGGTATTGCATGATGGACTATGGTGGCCAACCATTCACACAGATGAAAAGGATTACTTCCAGAAATGTGATGTACGTTAGAGGGTTGGAAAACCTAATGGACATGATGAGATGCCCCTAAGACCACAAGTAACCTTGCAAGTATTTGAAAAATGTGAAATAGATTTTGTGGGACCAATTAATCCAATAACAAAGAGGTCGAGAACAAGGTATATCATTACTGCGACATAGTACTTAACGAGATGGGAAGAAGAAACACTAGTAAAAGATTGCAGTGTAGAGACAACAACACGCTTCATGTTTGAGAAAGTGATCACTAGATTTGGATGCCCAAGGATTTTGATGAGTGAACAAGGAACTCACTTCATTAAAAATACTATCAAGGCCATGATCGAGGAGTTTGAAGTCTATCATCAAAAGAGTACACCGTATCACCCTCAATAAAATGGAACAGTGTAAGCCTTTAATAAGATTCTAGAGAGTGCACTGACAAAGATATGAAATGTCAACATGGATGATTGGGACTTGAATATACCAGCCGTGTTATTGGCATACAAGACTACATGTAAAAATTTGACATAGACGACATCATTCAGGTTGGTGTATGGACAAAAATAAATGGTGCCATTAGAATGTTTGGTACCTAGTCTGCACGTAACAACAATCACTAATGTGACATAACAAGGTGTAATACAAGAAAGGATAAGTCAACTGATGGTGTTGGAAGAACATAGGATTCTATCCGGATTTCACCAAGAAGTATAGAAAGCAAGGGAAAAGTCTTGGCATGACAGACATATAAAAAGGAAGAGTTTCACGAAAGGAGACCTAGTCTTGGTGTATGATAGTAAATTTCTTCATCACCCAAGAAAATTCAGAATGCATTGGTTGGGACCATATGAACTGAAGACTGTCATAGATGGGAGAGTTGTATAATTGAAATACTTAGGAGGTACACAAATTAGAGGAATGATCAATGGGAGTCGACTGAAGATGTATAGGGACAATCGACCTCCTAGTACTTAGGAAGTTACTGTGCATTAAAGAGTTAAAAAAAAAAGAAAAAAATAGGATAAAAATAAGAACAATTCACCACACATGGGGGGAACTCGGCATAATAGGACTGGGTAGACAGAATAGGGCACTACAAGAAAACCAGGGTTCAAAAAACATGACACACAAAAGAATGGTTAACGGGTAAAAAGGGTACCATACACAGGAAACATAACGAAAAGGGGAAAAAGTGACAAGTATTAGTGTGGCACAACTGTCATTTCCCCAACATGCTATACAGTCAGAAAGAGGGGGGAAACTAACCCATTGTTATTTTTCTAAGGAGAAAAATGCCCAGTCGAGCGAAAGAACGATAGAGTGCAGAATTGTGCTACCACCCGACGAATTGAGAGCTTGTCATTTGAATTTAACCACCATGGAACCACCTTAGGTTGGAGAACCAAGAAGAACAGAATGAATCACCCAGAGTAACACATAGGGACCACAAGGTTAAATTGCTAAGAAGAGCGTCCAACTATGGACCCAACTATTAGAAGATGGGAGCCTACAAGAGCTACAAGGAAAGGAAGATAAATTGCATGCAAAAATGGCAGATGTCAAGTAGTGACAATAGACAATGTCACTTCCAGAGAATATTAAGATGGCCGTAGAAATGAATAACCTTCAGGCAGAAGAAAAAGAAGTACCGGCACAAAAAATCTCACGACAGGTTCAGTTGGAGCCCTTATAGGAAAAGGCAAAATAGTTGGTTGTGGAAATCAACACAATGAAAGCATGCCTCGAATAGATAGGCTTGGAGGGGGATGAGATATTAAGAATTCCAATTAGTGCGCAGGTGTTTGAATCCATGAAAACAAAGAGAATCTAGGCTTAGGAGAAGTTCCAACAGATAGTAGATATATATGAAGCACTGACACAAGCAGTAGAAGACACGAGAGTTAGATAGTAACTCAGGACGAGTCACAATATCAATATTGGGGGCATGTTGGGTGCAAGCCATGTTGGAGGGAAAGACATGATGTGGGGGGTGAATGCACATGCAGAAGGATCAACAGACGTAAAATAGATGTGCATGCATAAGAGGAAGGCATGTGAGGTGCACATGCAAGAATACCTAGCCAGGATAGGGTTAGGGTTTTGGTAAGAGAATGTAATGGTTGGTAAGTCAAAAATATGTATAAATAGGTACCTAGGAGGTCTAGGTAAGGGGTGGTTGGTCCGGGGTTGGTTGAAGGGTAGCATGTACAACCATTGTTAGTAGTTGTTATTTCTTAATGCGACTATAAGTCTGATCTAATTTTGTAAGCTGTTGAGCTGGGAAGAGGGATTAAGGTAGATCTTGAGGGTTAGATCACAGGCTGAGGAGTAGAATAGCCAAATCTTCATAGCCAAATAAAAGAGAAGAATAGCCAAATCTTTGTGGACGTAGCCCAGGAGGGGTGAACCATGATAGACCCTGCGTTGTGTGACTGAATGTTATGTATATTCTTCGATGTTGATGTTTAGATGTTAGATAATGAATAAAAGAATTAGTTAAATATGATATTTTGCATGCATGAGTAAGAATAAAAGTGTAATGAATCTAGATGTATGAACTAGTGAATGATAAAAGGGAACCGAGGTTAATCACAGATCCCCATTCATTCCCAGGCTACAAGCATATGAGTATTGTAGCCAACCATATAACTATCTCGGGTGAGACTGCGTAGTGCACCCTGTGTATTGCGTGACCTTCTGGTTTACCAGGGAGGGCGAAATTTTTAGAGGGATTTTGTAGGAATCTTGTTTAAATATGAACCCGGGTCAACTTATGACATTAAAGTAAGATCAAAGTAGATAAAGTAGTAACCAACACTAGGTAAACCAAATTATTTGAGGCTCAAGGTCGATCCAAAAATATACTCATTAAGGGATCAACATGCCAGTGGTGGTAATTGATCTGGGGTGGGGAGGATAACACTTCTCCACTAAATTGATTAGGTTAGACCCAATTGCCAATACTTTGAGACATTTTTCCATCTATTTGTTTGATAATTTTTAATGTTTGGTTTCTTTTCCCTTAATAAGCACACTATTACATTGGTCCAATTTTCTGACAATTTACCAACGCATGTTCATCACCATAATGACTCAAGTATGACAAAGGCTACAACCGATTTTTCGTTCCTCAAAGACTATTACCAAATAGTTCCTCAAAGACTATTATCAAATAGTTCCTCAAAGACTATTATCAAATAGTTCCTCAAAGACTATTACCAGTTTGTAACGCATTATTTTGTAAGTTATTTGTATGCAGCCACACATGGTGTAAAAATATATGTTTATTATTTTAAGCGGGCAACAAAAAGTGAATCTAATAATGAACCGGGATGATGATATGGATCTTGTACAAAACCTCATTAATTATAAAACAAAGGCCTCACAGGAAATATGATACAATGAGAATAATTTGTATCTAAAATAAACACCCCAGACATGATGCACCCGCACTGCCTCTCTCTATCAAATTCTAAGTCATTCCCCCATTCATGTATCCTCTCCCCCTTCCACTTATCATTTTTTTATCCCTAGTGTTATTTGGAGAAACTACCACAATTTTGAAATAGTAAAATCATTGATCTTGATGGTCTTTGACCATATTTATCAAATAAGGAATGAGACCCTTACATCACCATTTTCTATCCTTTTCAATTTGGTTGTTTGTCCAGGTATTCCCCTTTATTGTAACACCATATCATTGTTGATTTTTGTAGCTTTGAGAGGAATTCCCACTAGAGGCCAAGGTGCGAGGCATGTGGGAATTTTTGTTGGTACCAGTTTTGACTTTCGTTTTAGAGAAATCGATCTAGAAATGAGGCTAGGGCCTCATGGGAAAGTTGATGGGATTTGTGGGTTTGTGTGAGGGTGCCACACTCACAAAGAGGATTAAAATATTCAAATTAATTATTGAGTTTAGGAAGGGCTCCTAAACTCACTCATTAGACTCCTATATAAAAGAGAGATGTCATTGTGACATTTGATCATCATAGAGTGGCATCACGAAGTTAGCATAAGTGAGTAAAACACTTGTGCTAAGGAGAATGGAAATTTTGGCAAGAATATTTCTGCACCTAGGCGATTTGGCCTAGGGTTTCTGGATCAGAATTCGAAACTGAGAAAGGATGCACATGCAAAGAAAACTGAGTTTATGAGATTATAGGAAGTTTGCACGAAGGTGAATTGTGTATATATGAAGATTGCACGAAGGTGAATTGTGTATATATGAAGATTGCACGAAGGTGAATTGCATATATATGCGGATTGTAGAAGGATGAATCATGTATAGGGTATACACGATTTGAATGAGAGAAAACAATGTATGTATGTAAGTTGACAGTTAAGCGAATCGAGTATCTAGTTTTCTGAGAAGGTACATATCCATACAAACTGACAGGTGACGTCAATAAGTCGTACAAGTGATCTACAAAATATTCATGGGAAGAGGATAATTTCAGAATATTGTTGAGGTTTGGTTTTCTTGTTTGTATATTGGAGGACAAGGTTGTCTTCAGATTTGGTGATTTTGAGAGGACTGGTTTTGTCCTCAGTTTTGGTGACTTTGAGAAGACTAGTTTGGGTTCTCAGATTTGGAGAATTGGATAAAGTTACAACAAATAAATACTGTGTCTCTTGTGTATTTTGATTCATATTTGATCTTGTTTTTATTAGAGGAATTTTGGTTAAAAAATGCACCCCCCAACCCTAATAACAATTCCATGTCATACGCTATTAGCCAATCAAAATGATTTAAAATTCAAAAGAGGTGCATATCGAAGGAATTTTTTTATTATATAATTTGGATATTGGTGATATTTTTTAATAACATAATTTGTCTACCTTAAGAATGATCACTGCCCAGGCCACCCAAAACTTTCTAGGATATCGAGAGTATAATTAATATGATAATCAATTTTTCAATAGTTGTAATAAATGAGCGATACTGTGATGCAGGAGCATCACTCCACCTCAGCATATGCACCAACACACCAACATGCAGACGCATAATGGAGAAAGGGAGAGGCGTCGATCCTCCCATTTTTCTTTAAATTTAAAATAATCCTATACGAATTATCATGTTGTAAGGCTGATAAATGCCAGACCACACCTTTGTAAAGGTAGTGGATAGGGTTTCCTTAAATGGTTACCTGTAGCAGCTCTAGACCATAGTCAGGTCTGGACATTCATTTATGGAATGTAGCCGTAGAAGTATGGTGCTGCAACTGAGATAGCGATAGCACTAAGGTGGTGAAGAGGATAAGCTCATGGAGCCCTCTTTTATAATGAGGATATTGAAGAGAGATATTAGGTAGGGAGAGAGAGGCCTTAGGAGGTCTTAGAAGTTCCGAGAGAGAGCTTGGGAGATCTGGGACTTTGTTACAGTCCAACTTTTGTAAATCATCTATATAGACACACAGAGAAAATAGAAAAGTAGTTTTTCCTGCATATTGTGTGTTTATGTATGCTTTATATGTTTTTATGCATTTTCATGTTTTGAATGCATAAGTGGTGAAGTATTGCACAAGTTTCAATTATTTCTCATCTTTGGGTTTCCGAGTGAAAGGAGTGCACATAGTCCGCAAAGAGTGCGTTGACAGAGGTTTAACCTCAAGGGAAATCTCAGGAGGGATACCATTGAACCTTCATCAATGGGAGTGCAAGGAGTGCACGAGAATAACTCTTTATCGAGTTTAGAGAGAACCAGAGTTACTGAGCACTCTGTAGAGCTCTTCTAGGTGGGAATTGAGCTAGTGCAAGTGTGCACAAAATAAGTCTGTGTTGAGTTTAGTAAGAAACATAGTTGCTGAACATTCTGTGAGGAAAAACTCTGCAAGGTGTGCATTGAGAAGAAGAGCGCTAGAAGGGCGAGAAGTATTTCTTGTTCAAGAAATCCTTCAGAATCTGAGTTTAACGAAATCTCGAGAATGTAAGGTGTGTGTGGGAGAAGGATTTATTCTAAGTCCATAAGCTCATAAGAGATAACACTTTCAGAAGAGTAAGTGAGACCCAAAAGGAGTTGGTTTCACAGGAGGAAGTTCAAAGGCCTAGAAATTTGAACACTTTAAAAATATTCTAAGTCAAAGAAAGTCTAAAGCTCAAGTGGAAGAGAAACAACAACTGTCTGATTCAGTTGTTGAGAAGAAACTGGACTGTTAGATATACGTTCAGTGAGTGAAGAAAGTAGAAGAGGAATGAGTGCAGGAGAATCATATCTCATCCGTCAGATCTGAATGCGTGGACCGACAAACGTTGGATCCAAGGGAACATGCACGAGGTTTGACACTTCAAAGTGCACATGAGAGAGGGTTTTGCGAAGTTGTGAAATCCTGACATCATCAGAACTTTCCATCAGAAGGGATGCGTGGCGAGCGATTAGTGTTTTCTTGACTCACACATTATAGAATTCAAAGGACAGATTTGTGATAATTCACGAAGTGTGAACTCACGAAGAGATCGTAGCCATCGATTGAGGAGAGAGCATGAGACGTCATATTTGGGCGCTCTAAAATATTGACATTTCAGAAGTCAGGAATGTGGAAGAAGTGTTAACTTGGAAGTGACAAGTCGCAAAATCCTGATTTGCGAAGGAAAATCCAGACCATTGGATCCAGAGGGGATACATGTCAATGGATCGGGAGATCCAGAAGGAGGCTGAGGTTGAAGTGTTGAAAAAACTGAAGCCCGAAGAGCCGAAGAGAAGAAGAGCCATGAGCCGTCGATTTGTGAGAGGACACTTGTTGCCAGATCATGAACTCCAGAGAAAGTTACGCTGGAATTTCAGTTTTGAGAACTGAAATAGTCGAAGCCCGAAGTGTCGAGGAGCCGAAGCGCCAAAGGCCAGAGAGATTCTGAGCCATTTGATCATCCGAAGTGAATCTGAGCCATCCATCGAGAGGGACACGTGGGGATAGTTCAACGTTTTGTGATTTGCACAAGAGAGAAGTCAAAGGGAAGAATTTAAGAACTCGCGATTATATCTGAGCCATCAGATCGAAGAAGGAGTGTGGACCGTTGATCTGCCGCAGAGCAGATTTCAGGGTTTCAGGGATTGAAATATCTAAGACGAGGATTCTTTCAACTTCGTGATACGCGAAATCCATAAACACATTTTGAGTTGGCGCTTAGTTTAGCCCATCGTCATAGTTGAAGGGGCCTAGCAAGAGGAGATAGTGCCGAGAGAAATCACCAATTGGGACATCGGGGATCGAGAGTTCAAGAAAAAGGAGTCAGGAGTGACTCACATACAAGAATCCCAAAATCGTGAAATGTGACGTGCCTTTTAGTTAGGCCTGTGGTCGTGGTCGGTGATCACATGGAGGGAGCTCACGCCTAGTGCTTTTTCCCGCGGGCTGAGTCTCTAAAGGACCTGTGGATATTGTTTCGTGGGGTTCCAACAGAGGACCCGAAGAGCTACTTCAGCTCATAGATTTGAATGATCCAGAGATCGAGAGGTCAAGTGGACCCTTTCATGGTAGGGGTTTTGCATCAAGTGGTATCAGAGCTAATTTTCGTCTCTAGATTTCAGGCGAAGGAGGTAAGGGAGATAGCCTCATACCATCAAGAGGTATCAAAGTTAATTTTGTCTATATATTTTAGGCGAAGGAGATAGAGAATATAGTTTGACTACATCAAATGGTATCAGAAGCTGAAGTTCACTTGTGGACAACAAGTGAAGGAAGAAAGAGTACTGATGCTCTGTGAGGAGGTTGTTGCACAAGCGCAACAACAAAAATTTAAACAACCAGGTGAGCTGTAAGAGAATATGGAGATGATATCGGGTGTAGAGTAATCCATAGACTTTCTAGGAGGGCAGGTAGAAGGTGGAAATGGCTATTGAAGGCCATGAGCATGGTCAAAGAGGAGACCACCAACAGAAAAATAAAGAAAAAATTGATGAGGAACTCGCTGAGATAAGAGCGAGAATGGAACAACTGACATTGAAAATGAAGTAGGAGGCAAAAGTACGCTGGAGGTACGAATGGCCTTTGAATAGGAAAGCCAAATGCCCTGTTCAAAATTTGTTGGCCAGGAAACAACAACAATAGTTGAGGAAGTGTCTGAGGTATGCTGAAAACCTCAGTGACACAGAGATGGTTTGCATTTGTGAGCTAGAAGTTGGAGAAATCCTTAGTGATGAGGAAGGGAGATCAGTTTCAGGTCTCGTAAACTGCTAGGAGGGCAGAGATGAATTTTCAAATTGCCAGGTGGGCAATGAAATGAGATCATTGGAGGATCTCATGGACTGTCAAGAGGACAAAAACAAAAATTCATATTTCCAGGGGGGCAATGATATGATATTAGCATAAGGTCTCATAAATTTCCAGGTGGACAGAAATGGACTTTCAAGTTGTCAGGTGGGCAATAGAAAGAGATCAGAGGAATGTGTCATGTACTGCCAGAGGAGCAGTGCTGAAAGTTAAAATTACCATATGATCAATGAGGTGTGATCGATTGATCTCATAAACTACCAGGTGGGTAGCAGAAAATTCCCAAATTTCTAGGTGGGTGAGCAGAAAGAAATGAGACTTTCTGAAAGTCTCAGGAGCTCAAAAGTGAGTTAAGGTCAGCAAGAAGTGCTGATGGATAAAGATTCATGTGGATTTGTAGACCACGTGAATGAATATGATGAGAAGATAAATACTTCCACCATCCAGGAGAAGGATCAGAGGAGCATTCTGATCATTGGGGGAATTTGGATACTCCTACCAGATAGCCTAGTTGAGGCCAAAGCATGTGTTGCAGATGCAACAACAGAAGAAGGACATCCAGCGGTGACTGTCATGATGAAGGAGAAGATATCAAAATATGCCCAAAGAGAAGAGGGAGACATGGAGTAGACATTGATGTCTACCCCAATAGAAGGAGATGAGCATTCAACAACATTGCTCAAATTTTTTAGCCAAGAAGTTAAAAAAGAGATGATTGCAACACTGGAGCCTATAGCAGAAGAGGAAGCAAAAAACATGGATTTTGCTGATCTGTATGAAGAGTTGGAAGCCCTGGAGAGGAGGGTGATAGTGAAAAGATTGCACATCCAACAGGTCAATTTGGAGACATATGGAGGAGCATACCAACCTGGGGAGAAGTTGGAAGAAGTTGGGGTTGAACCAACACAAGGGGAGCTGAAAGAAGGCAATTTGTCAAAGGAAGAAGCTGACAAACAACTCATTGATGAGACTGTAGAACTGAAGTTTGCAGTAGAGTGGCAAGCTAATGCCACATAATAAAAAGATGACATGGGGGATCATGATGATCTACCCACTGATAAGGAAGAGTTGCAGCCAAGAAGACTGCATAAGGAGAACCAACCACTGGAGCAGCTGGACATAGTTATAGAGGAGATAAAGAAGATGATGTTGAGGTTAGAAAAAGCAGTCATCAAAGGAAAGATGAATGAAGGAGAGCCTGCTATTGCAGCAAGGAATAAATAGAAGCAACAATAATAGCATAGATGGAGAGGATCAAGAGGACAACTCCAGAAGAGAGTTTGGGATCCAGGAGGATTTCAACACTGGAGAAGAGGAGCTCAAGAGAAGGATCTCATGTTTTTCCTAGTAGTGGAGATTGATGTAGGAACATCCCTCCACCTCAGAATATGTGCCAACATGCCAACACGTAGATGCACAATGGAAAAAGGCAGAGGCATCGACCCTCCCATTTTTCTTTAAATTTAAAATAATCCTATACGAATTATTGTGTTGTAAGGCTGATAAATGCCAGACCATGCCTTTGTACAGGTAGTGGATAGGGTTTCCTTAAATGGTTACTTGTAGTAGGTTCAGATCATAGTCAGGTCTGGACATTCATTTATGGAATGTAGTCGTAGAAGTATGGTGCCGCAACTGAGATAACGATGGCACTAAGGCGGTGAAGAGGATAAGATCGTGGATCCCTCTTTTGTAATGAGGAGATTGAAGAGAGATCTCAGGTAGGGAGAGAGAGGCCTTAGGATGTCTTAGAAGTTCTGAGAGAGAGCTTTGGAGAACTGGGACTTTTTTACAGTCCATTTTTTGTAAATAATCTGTATAGACACACAGAGAAAATAGAAAAGTAGTTTTTCCTGCATATCGTGTGTTTATGTATGATTTATATGTTTTTATGCATTTTCATGTTTTGAATGTGTAACTGGTGAAGAATTTCATGAGTTTCAATTGTTTTTCATCTTTGGGTTTCCGAGTGCAAGGAGTGCACACAATCAGCAAAGAGTGCGTTGACAGAGGTTTAACCTCAAGGGAAAGCTCATGAGGGATACCGTTGATCCTTCATCAGCGAGAGTGCAAGGAGTGCACGGGAATAACTCTTTATCGAGTTCAGAGAGAAGTAGAGTTACTAAGGACTCTATAGAGCTCTACCAGGTGGGCATTGAGTCGGTGCAAGTGTGCATAGAATAAATCCGTGTTGAGTTTAGTAAGGAACATAGTTTCTAAACACTCTATGAGGAAAATTTCTACAAAGTGTGCATCGAGTAGAAGAGTGCCAGGAGGGCAAGAAGTATTTATTGTTTAAGAAATCCTTCAGAATATAAGTTTAAAGAAATCTTGAGAAAACAAGGTGTGCATGGGAGAAGGATTTATTCTAATTTCATAAGCTCAAAAGAGATAACGTTTTGAGAAGCGTAAGAGAAACCCAAAAGGAGTTGGTTTCGTAGGAGGAAGTTCAAAGCCCTAGAAATTTGAACACCTTAAAAACATTCTAATTCAAAAAAGTATGAAGCTCAAGTGGAGGAGAAACACCAACCATCTAATTCGGTTGTGGAGAAGAAACTGGACCATTAGATCTATGTCCAGTGAGTGAAGAAAGCATAAGAGGAATGAGCACGGGAGAATCAGATCTTAGCCGTTAGATTTGAACGCGTGGATTGACAACCATTGGATCTAAGGGAATGTGCATGAGGTTTGACACTTCGGAGTGCACAGGAGAGAGGGTTTTGTGAAGTCAAAAAATCCTGACATCATCATAACTGTCCATCGAAAGGGATGTGTGGCGAGCGATCAATGTTTCGATGACTCACACATTAGAGAAGTCAAAGGATATATTTGTGAGAATTCACAAAGTGTGAATTCGTGAAAAGATTGCAGCCGTTGATCAAGGAGAGAGCGTGAGATGTTAGATTTGGGCGCTCCAGAATATTGGAATTTCAAAATTAGGGAATGTGGAAGACGTGTTAACTTGAAATTCACAAGTCGCAAAATCCTGATTTGCGAAGGAGAATCCAGACCATGGGATCTAGAGGGGATACATGTCAACGGATCGAGAGATCCAGAAGGAGGATGAGGTTGAAGTGTTGAAATAGCTAAAGCCCGAAGAGTCGAAGAGCCGAAGATCCAAGAGCCATTGATTTGTGAGAGGACACTTGTTGCCAGATCATGAGCTCCAGAGAAAGTTATGCTGGAATTTCAGTTTGGAAATTTGAAATAGCTGAAGCCCGAAGAGCCGAGGATCCGAAGCGCCAAAGGCTAGAGAGATTCTAAGTCGTCAGATCACCCGAAGTGAATCTGAGCCATCCATCGAGAGGGACACATGGCGATAGTTCAACGTTTTGCTGAATTTCACATGAGAGAAGTCAAAGGCAAGATTTTAAGAACTCGCGAGGCCCGAACTCGTGATTATATCTGAGGTGTCAGATCGAAGAAGGAGTGTGGAATGTTTATACGCCGCAGAGAAGATTTCAGGGTTTCAGGGATCGAAATATTTGAGATGAGGAGTCTTTCAACTTCGCGATATGTGAAATCCCAATACACGTTTTGAGTTGGCGCTTGGTTTATCCCATCGTCATAGTTGAAGGGGGCTAGTGAGAGGAGCTAGTGCATAGAGAAATCACCGATTCTAACATCGGGGATCGAGAGTTCAAGAAAAAGGAGTTAGGAGTGACTCGCATACAAGAATCCTGAAATCGCAAAATGCGACGTGCCTTTTAGTTAGGATTGTGGTCACGGTTAGTGATCACATGGAGGGAGCTCACGCATAGTGCTTGTTCACATGGGATGAGTCTCTAAAGGACCTGTGGATATTGTTTCTTGGGGTTCCAGCAGAGGACCCGAATATCTTCTTCAGCTTGTATATTTGAATGATCCAGAGCTCGGGAGGTCAAGAGGACCCTGCCATGGTAGGGGGTCTGCATCAAGTGGTATTCGAGCTAATTTTTGTCTGTATATTTTAGGCAAAGGAGGTAAGGGAGATAGCCTCATACCATCAAGAGGTATCATAGTGAATTTCGTCTGTAGATTTCAGGCGAAGGAGATAGAGAAGACAGTTTGACTACATCAAATGGTATCAGAAGATGAAGTTCACTTGTGGACAACAGGTGAAGGAAGACAGAGTACTGATGCTCTATGAGGAGGTTGTTGCACGAGTGAAACAACAAAAATTCAAACAACTAGGTGAGTTGTAAGAGAATATGGAGATGCTCTCGGGTGTAGAGTAATCCATAGACTTTCCAGGAGGGAAGGAAGAAGATGGAAATGGCTACTGAAGGCCATGAGCATGGTCGAAGAGGAGACCACCAGCAGAAAAACAAAGCAGAAATTGATGAGGAACTCACTGAGATAAGAGAGAGAATGGAACAAATGACATTGAAAATGAAGTAGGAGGCAAAAATACGCTGGAGGTACGAATGACCTTTGAACAGGAAAGCCAAATGGTCCATTCAAAATTTGTTGGCCAGGAAACAACAAAAATAGTTGAGGAAGTGTCTGAGGTATGCTGAAAACCTCAGTGACACAAAGCTGGTTTTCTTTTGTGAGGAAAAAGTTGGAGAAACCCTCAGTGATGAGGAAGGGAGATCAGTTTCAGGTCTCGTAAACTGCCAGGAGGGAAGAGATGAATTTTCAAATTTCTAGGTGGGCAATGAAATGAGATCATTGGAGGATCTCATGGACTTTCAGGAGGACAACAAAAAAAAATCATATTTCTAGGGGGGCAATGATATGAGATTAGCAGATGGTCTCATAAACTGCCAGGTGGAAAAAAATGGACTTTCAAGTTGTCAGGTGGGCAATAGAAAGAGATCAAAGGAATGTCTCGTGTACTACCAGAGGACCAATGCTGAAAGTTCAAATTAACAGATGGGCAATGAGGTGGGATCGGTTGATCTCATAAAATTCCAAGTGGGCAACAGAAAATTCCCAAATTTCCAGGTGGGCGAGCGGAAAGAAATGAGACTGTCTGAAAGTCTCAGGAGCTCAAAAGTGAGTTCAAGTTAGCAATAAGTGCTAATGGATAAAGATTCATGTGGATTTTCAAACCACATGAATGAAGATGATGAGAAGCTAAATACTTCCACCATCTAGGAGGAGGATCATAGGAGAATTTTGATCATTGGGGGAATTTGGATATTCCTAGTAGATAGCCCAGTTGAGGCCAAAGCATGTGTTGTAGATGCAAGAACATAAGAAGGATATCTAGCGGTGATTGTCATGATGAAGGAGAAGATATCAGAAGATTCCCAAGGAGAAGAGGGAGACATGGAGAAAACACTGATGTCTACCCCAGCAGAAGGAGATGAACATTCAACAACATTTCTCAAAATTTTCAGCCAAGAAGTTGAAACGAAGATGACTGCAGCACTGGAGCCTGCAACAGAAGAGGAAGCAGACAACATGGATTTTTCTGATCTATATGAATATTTAGAATCCCTAGAGAGGAGGGTGATAGTGAAAAGATTGCACATCCAACAAGTCAAGTTGGAGACATATGGAGGATCATACCAGCTTGGGGAGAAGTTGGAATAAGTTGGGGTTGAACCAACATAAGGGGAGCTTACAAAAGGCAATTTGTCAAAGGAAGAAGCTGAGAAACAACTCAATGATGAAACTGTAGAACTAATGTTTGTAGCAGAGTGTCAAGCTAGTGTCACAGAAGAAAAAAATGACATGGGGGATCATGATGATCTACCCACTTATAAGGAAGAGTTGCAGCCGAGAAGACTGCATAAGGAGAACCAACCACTAGAGCAGTTGGACATAGTTATAGAGGAGATAAAGAAGATGATGTTGAGGTTAGAAAAAGCAGTCAACGAAGAAAAGTTGAACGGAGGAGAGCCTGCTATAGCAGTAGGGAAGAAATAGAAGCAGTAACAACATCATAGCAGGAGAGGAGCAAGAGGGAAACTCTAGAAGAGAGTTTGGGATCCAGGAGGATTTCAACACTGGAGAAGAGGAGCTCATGAGAAGGAGATCATTTTTTTCCTAGAAGTGGAGTATGATGCAGGAACATCGCTCTACCTCAGCATATGCTCCAACACGCTAACACACAGATGCACAATGGAAAAAGAGAGAGGCGTTGACCCTCCCATTTTTCTTTAAATTTAAAATAATCCTATATGAATTATCGTGTTGTAATGCTGATAAATGCCAGACCACACCTTTGTATAGGTAGTGGATCGGGTTGCCTTAAATGGTTACTTGTAGTAGGTCTAGATCATAGTCAGGTCTGGACATTCATTTATGGAATGTAGCCATAGAAGTATGGTGCCACAACTGAGATAGCGATAACACTAAGGTGGTGAAGAGGATAAGATCATGGATCCCTCTTTTGTAATGAGGAGATTGAAGAGAGATCTCAGGTAGGGAGAGAGAGGTCTTAGGATGTCTTAGAAGTTCTGAGAGAGAGCTTGGGAGAACTGGGAATTTTTTATAGTCCAGTTTTTGTAAATAATCTGTATAGACACAAAGAGAAAATACAAAAGTAGTTTTTCCTGCATATCGTGTGTTTATGTATGCTTTATATGTTTTTATGAATTTTCATGTTTTGAATGTGTAGCTAGTGAAGTATTGCATGAGTTTCAATTGTTTTTCTTCTTTGGGTTTCTGAGTGCAAGGAGTGCACACAGTCGAAAAAGAGTGCATTGAAAGAGGTTTAACCTCAAGGGAAATTTCAGGAGGGATACCGTTGAACCTTCATCAGGGAGAGTGCAAGGAGTGCGCGGGAAGAACTCTTTATCGAGTTCAGAGAGAACTAGAGTTACTGAGGACTCTGTAGAGCTCTACCAAGTGGGCATTGAGCCGGTGCAAGTGTGCATAGAATAAATCCATGTTGAGTTCAGTAAGGAACATAGTTGTTGAACACTCTGTGAGGAAAATCTCTACAAGGTGTGCATCGAGCATAAGAGTGCCAGGAGGGTGAGAAGTATTTATTGTTCAAGAAATCCTTCATAATATGAGTTTAAAGAAATCTCGAGAACGCAAGGTGTGCATGGGAGAATGATTTATTCTAAGTCCATAAGCTCAAAAGAGATAACGCTTTGAGAAGCGTAAGAGAAACCCAAAAGGAGTTGGATTCATAGGAGGAAGTTCAAAGGCATAGAACTTTGAACTCTTGAAATATATTCTAATTCGAAAAAAGTATGAAGCTCAAGTTGAGGAGCAATGACAATCGTCTGATTCGGTTGTGGAGAAAAAACTTGACCATTTGATCTACGTCTAGTGAGAAAATAAAGCAGAAGAGGAACGAGTGCAGGAGAATTGGATCTCAGCCGTCAGATTTGAACGCATGGACCGACAACCGTTGGATTCAAGGGAATGTGCATGAGGTTTGACACTTCAGAGTGCACATGAGAGAGGGTTTTGCGAAGTCACAAAATCCCGACATCATTAGAATTTCCCATCAGAAGGGACGTGTGGCGAGCGATCAACGTTTTGATGACTTTCACATCAGAGAAGTCAAAGGACATATTTTTGAGAATTCAAAAAGTGCGAGCTCGCGAAAAGATGGCAGACGTCGATCAAGGAGAGAGCGTGAGCCGTCAGATTTGGCCGCTCCAAAATTTTGACATTTCAAAAGTCAGGAATGTGGAAGAAGTGTTAACTTGGAAGTCACAAGTCATGAAATCCCGATTTGCGAACGAGAATCCAGACCGTTGGATCCAGAGGGGATACATATCAACGGATCGGGAGATCCATAAGGAGGTTGAGGTTGAAGTGTTGAAATAGCTAAAGCCCAAAGTGCTGAAGAGCCGAGAGTCATCGATTTGTGAGAGGACACTTGTCACCAGATCATGAGATCCAGAGAAACTTACGTTGGAATTTCAATTTTGAGAACTGAAATAACCGAAGCCTGAAGCACCGAGGAGTCGAAGCACCAAAGGCCAGAGAGATTATGAGCCATCAGATCAGTCAAAGTGAATCTGAGCCATCCATTGAGAGGGACACATGGTGATAGTTCAACGTTTCGCTGACTTTCACAGGAGAGAAATCAAAGGGAAGAGTTTAAGAACTCGCGAGGCCCGAACTCATGATTATATCTGAGCCGTCAGATCGAATAAGGAGCATGGACAATTGATCTACCGTAGAGCAGATTTCAGGGTTTTAGGGATCGAAATATTTGAGATGAGGAGTCTTTCGAATTTGCGATACGTGAAATCTTGAAACACGTTTTGGGTTAGTGCTTGGTTTAGACCATCGTCATAGTTGAAGGGGCCTAGTGAGAGGTGCTAGTGTCGAGAAAAATCACCGATTGGGACATTGGGGATCGAGATTTCAAGAAAAAGGAGTCAGGAGTGACTCACATACAAGAATCTCGAAATCGCGAAATGCAATGTGCCTTTTAGTTAGGCCCGTGGTCGCGATCGGTGATCACATGGAGGGAGCTCACGCCTAGTTCTTGTTCACCCGGGCTGAGTCTCTAAAGGACCTATGGATATTGTTTCATGGGGTTCCAGTAGAGGACCTGAAGAGCTGCTTCATCTCGTAGATTTGAATTCTTTAGAGATTGGTAGGTCAAGCGGACCCTTCCGTGGTAGGGGATCTACATCCAGTGGTATCAGAGCTAATTTTCTTCTATAGATTTCAGGTGAAGGAGGTAAGGGAGATAGCCTCATACCATCAAGAGGTATCAGAGTTAATTTCATCTGTAGATTTCAGTCGAAGGAGATAGAGAAGACTATCTGACTACAACAAATGGTATCAGAAGTTGAAGTTCACTTGTGGACAACAGGTGAAGGAAGATAGAGTACTGATTCTCTATGAGGAGGTTGTTGAACGAGCACAACAACAAAAATTAAAACAACTAGGTGATATGTAAGAGAATATGGAGATGCTCTTGGGCGTAGAGTAATCCATAGACTTTCTAGGAGGGCAGGTAGAAGGTGGAAATGGCTACTGAAGGCCATGAGCGTGGTCGAAGAGGAGACCACCAGTAGAAAAAAAAAAACCAGAAATTGATGAGGAAATTGCTGAGATAAGAGCGAGAATGGAACAACTGACATTGAAAATGAAGTAGGAGGCAAAAGTACGTTGGAGGTAAGAATGTCCTTTGAACAGGAAAGCCAAATGGCCCATTCAAAATTTGTTGGCCAGGAAACAACAACAATAGTTGAGGAAGTGTCCAAGGTATGCCGAAAATCTCAGTGACACAGAGATGGTTTGCATTTGTGAGCCAAAAGTTGGAGAAACCCTCAGTGATGAGGAAGGGAGATCAGTTTCAGGTCTCGTAAACTACCAGGAGGGCATAGATGAATTTTCAAATTTCCAGGTGGGCAATGAAATGAGATCATTGGAGGATCTCATAGATAGTCAGGAGGACAATGAAAAAAATTCATATTTCCAGGGGGGCAATGATATGAGATTAGAAGAAGGTCTCATAAACTGCCAGGTGGACAAAAATCTACTTTCAAGTTGTCATGTGGGAAATAGAAAGAGGTCAGAGGATTGTCTCATGTACTGCCAGAGGAGTAGTGCTGAAAGTTCAAATTACTAGATGGGCAATGAGGTGGGATCGATTGATCTCATAAATTGCTAGGTGGGCAGCAAAAAATTCCCAAATTTCCATATGGGCAAGCAGAAAGAAATGAGACTACCTGAAAGTCTCAGGAGCTCAAAAGTTATTTCAGGTCAGTAAGAAGTGCCGATGGATAAATATTCATGTGGATTTGCAGACCACATGAATGACGATGATGAGAAGATAAATAATTCCACCATCCAGGAGGAGGATCAGAGGAGCATTCTAATCATTGGGGGAATTTGGATATTCCCACCAGATATCCCAATTGAGGCCAAAGAATGTGTTGCAGATGCAACAATAGAAGAAGGACATCCGATGGTGACTATCATGATGAAGGAGAAGATATCAGAAGCTTCCCAAGGAGAAGAGGGAGACATGGAGAAGACACTGATGTCTACCCTAGCAGAAGGAGATGAGCATTCAACAACATTGCTCAAAATTTTCATCCAAGAAGTTGAAACAAAGATGAATGCAACACTGGAGCCTACAACAGAAGAGGAAGTAGACAACATGGATTTTGCTGATATGTATGAAGAGTTGGAAGCCCTAGAGAGGAGGGTGATAGTGAAAATATTGCACATCCAACAGGTCAAGTTGGAGACATATGAAGGAGCATACCAACCTGGGGAGAAGTTGGGGTTGGACCAACACAAGGGGAGCTGACATAAGGCAATTTGTCAAAGGAGGAAGCTGAGCAACAACTTAGTGATGAGATTGTAGAATTGAAGTTTGTAGCAGAGTGGCAAGCTAATGCCACAGAAGAAAAAAATGACATGGGGGATCATGATGATCTACCCACTTATAAGGAAGAGTTGGAACCGAGAAGACTGCATAAGGAGAACCAACCACTGGAGCAGTTGGACATAGTTATAGAGGATATAAGAAGATGATGTTGAGGTCAGAAAAAATAGTCAGCAAAGGAAACCTGAATGAAGGAGAGCCTGCTATAGGAGAGTCTGCAAAACTCTTTGTTGATGTACCTGTTTCGAGATTTCAGCGTTTCACATTTTGCGACTTCGGGACTCCTGTGATGAAGAGTCTCGACTCTTGAATCCTCCAACTCCCGATATCCAGAACTCTGAAATGGAGTTATTTCTCTGTTTACGAAACTCCTTGTTGATGTGCCTATTTCGGGATTTCGGCGTTTCACATTTCTTGACTTCAGGACTCCTGTGATGAAGAGTCTCGAATCTTGACTCCTCCAACTCCTGGTATCCGAAACTCCGATTTTCCGGTCTGCAAAACTCCTAAATGGAGTCTTTGACATGCTTTGATCTATCACATTTCAGTATTTTCTTCTGTGAGTTGCTTCCTTGACTCCTGGAGTTTACGGTTCTGATGTTGCCATGCGATCATCATTGTGCTGCCATGCGATCATCGTTGTGCTACTAGTCTTTCCACTTTCTCTTGTTCATCATCGTCGGGCTGAGCTTGCCATCAATGACAAACAAATACTTTGCCTTCTATCTGCCCGTAATAAATATGCCAACAATCTCCCCCTTTAGCATTGATGGAAACCCCTTGAATAACATCCAACTATACCACTGTAGCATCCTTGAAATTACCAGTAGCATCCTTGAAATTACCAACTATACCACTGTAGCATCCTTGAAATTACCACACTTTCCCCCCCTTTGACATCAATGTCAAAAAATAAAAATGCTCCCCTTGAGATATTGCAGTACATACTCCTCCTGTCAACTATGAACAACTTAGAAATACAACAGATATTCAATAAGTACTCCCCCTGACCAGGTGAATAGATTAGAAGAAAGAAGTTATAACCCCGAAATTTTGATGAAGATATCCAAAAGGGGTCATTGCTAATGGTTTAGTAAAGATATCAGCTATCTGTTCTATGGAAGGAATATAATTCATCTGAACAATTCTGTTTGTAACTTGTTCTCTGAGAAAATGGTATTTTATTGGTATGTGCTTAGATTTTGAATGAAGTACAAGATTCTTAGAGAGACTGATGGCACTGGTGTTATCAAAAAGAAGTGGAATGGGATCAGTGTAAGTTACCTTCAAATCTGCAAGAGTTTGTATCATCCATAAAATCTGAGTGCATCAGGTAGCAACAACAATTTACTCTGCTTCTGTAGTTGATAAGGAAATAGATCCTTGCTTTTTACTAAGCCATGCTACTAATGAGTCACCCAGGAAGAATGCTCCTCCATTGGTTCTTTTTCTCTCATCAACACAGTTTTCCCAATCTGCATCTAAATATGCAGTTAACTGAAAATTCTGATTTCTGGGATACCACAGACCATAAGTCATTGTTCCCTTCAAGTATTTGAATATCCTTGTGATAGATACCAAATGACTTTGTTTAGGAGCAGACTGATAATGACCTACCATTCCAACAACTTGCATTATATCAGGATGAGATGTTGTGATGTACAAAAGACTGCCTATCATAGAGCGATATGTCCTTTGATCAACATCTGGTGAAATATCATCTTTACTGAGCTTGCAAACAACCACCATAGGTGTTCTAATAGGAGAGGAATCCTCCATCTGAAATTTCTTCAACATCTCTTTCAAATATTTTTCTTGAGAGATAAATATTCCTGCAGAACTCTGATTTACTTGTAAACCAAGAAAATATGACAGTTCTCCTATCATGGACACCTCAAATTCTGTTTGCATAGAATTAGCAAACCACTAGACAAATGATTCATTAGTATAGCCAAAAATAATATCATCTACATAAACCAAAAGAACTAGTAAATTATCACCTTCAGACTTAATGTAGAGATTGCTGTCAACAATACCTTTCTTGAACCCTTTGTCTTGTAAAAATTTGTCCAGTCTATAATTCCAAGCTCGTGGTGCTTGTTGCAGTCCATATAAGGCCTTCTTCAGCTTGCAAACATAATTAGGATTATCTGTCAATGAGAATCCTTCAGGTTGCTCCATATATACTTCTTCCTCTAGATCTCCATTAAGATATGTTGACTTAACATCCATTTGATAAACTTTAAAGTTATTATGACATGAATAAGCAAGAAACATTCTGATGGCTTCCAATCTTGCCACTGGTGCAAAAGTTTCATCAAAGTCCTGACCTTCAACTTGTGCATACCCTTTACAGACCAATCTGGCTTTATTTCTAACAACTTGTCCTTTTTCATTCATTTTATTCTTGAACACCCATTTGGAACCTATTATATTCTTATCTTCAGGTCTAGGGACAAGCTCCCAAGTATTTTTCTTCTCAATCTGACCAAGCTCTTCATTCATTTCTCTAGTCCAACCATCATGCTGGCTAGGTTCATCAAAATTTTTAGGTTCATTCATAGATAAAAAAACAACATGAGATTGTTCTTAATATTTAATCAATTTCCTTCTTGTCTGAACTCTATTTATATCTCCAATTATCTGATTTTCAGGATGATTCTTTCTAACAATTCTGAGAGGTGATTTTTCTTCTTTCTGCTGATTTGTGTCAGCCTGAGTATTTGTATCTTCATCGGATTCAGATTCTTCCCTTTCTGATCCTTGGACCTGTTCATGTTCATCTTCAACTATATCTTCCGTGCTTGGTTCAACATTGCTTACATTTCTGACCAGGATTTCTTCATCAACTTTTATGTCTATACAATCAACCAGTTTATGCAGTCTCTTATTGTAACATCTGTACCCTTTACTATTTGTAGCATAACCCAATAATATACCTTCATCAACCTTGTCATCATATTTGCCAATATTTTCATCATTGTTCTTGATATAACATTTACTCCCAAAGACTTTAAAATGCTTGATTGAAGTAGGTCTTCCAAACCATAGTTCATAAGGAGTCTTGTCACTGTGTGGCCTGAGATGATCTTTGTTAAGGATATGAACATATGTATGAATTGCTTCTACCCAATATGTATGAGGTATGTTCCTTTCATTCATCATTGATCTTGCCATTTGTTGTACTGATCTATTCTTCCTCTCAACAACTCCATTTTGCTGTGGA
>JZKD02S0461796.1:752810-766420 GCA_000966675.3 Picea glauca | reverse complement strand
ATATATATATATATATATATATATATATATATATATATAGTATAATTTTGAGTTTGTGTAATTTTATATATTATTAATTCACTGGTGATTTTTTTTCCACAGAAAAAAGTGTAATTCTATTCATCCGTAGAAAACCAAATTATATTTTTTAGTTTCCTTAAGCGTGACCCAACCATGGGTAAAGTGATACAGAAAAAGAATCCCGAAGGGGCCCCAAAGCTATCTAAAAAGACACAGAAATATACAAGAAAATGAGTTGGGAAAAA
Source organism: Picea glauca (assembly GCA_000966675.3). Taxonomy (NCBI): domain Eukaryota; kingdom Viridiplantae; phylum Streptophyta; class Pinopsida; order Pinales; family Pinaceae; genus Picea; species Picea glauca. The sequence goes on along the minus strand of JZKD02S0461796.1, from coordinate 766,154 downwards.
CCCAAAATGAGTCAGAAAACAACCATTGAAGCAAAAGAAACCCTACCACAAAAAACATGCCGGGAAAGCAATCCCAAAGTAAACCTCGGAGGCTGAAAGGACTAGGTCAGAGAGGTATGAAGCTCTCAAATCAATAGAACCATATAACAATGACACCAACAAAAACTACAACCTATAAACACCAGAAAAAGAGAAACCAAAAAGCTGCACACCCTAAAAAAATACCTCAAAGTGTCTTCGCATCAAAATTGCATGCCCTTAGAAAAGGACTTCAAAGATCTGGCCACACCCGCCAACTGATATGAGGAAGAGAGAGTCACTGACACCCACCAAAAGGAAATTGATATGAGCATACATCAAACCTTGAACGATCTGACAAACTAGAGAGAGGAACTTCAAACAAGAGTGAGTAAACCCCACCAAAAAAATTGATCCAGGTGGATATTGGTGGCCACCCACCTATTCCAACTGGCTCCTCTTGTTTGTTTTTAGTTCAACACATTCTTCTGTAAGTATTTGTAATTGTGGGCTCTATACTTCTGGTGTTGTCTTAAGCCCTACACATCTTCCATGTGGATACTGGTGGCCTCTCACCTAATCCAACTGGCTTATTTTGTATGTTTTCATGTCAACATATCTTGTTGTACTTTGAGGGCTATTTTGGATCCCTAAATAATGTTTTTTTTTCTCGCCACATTCAAACTATAGAAGGATTCAAAGTTTGATGGCATAATGTGTATTTCTCTGAAATACCTTTCAAACGAGCTACCACGCACCTAAAACAAAGGCCGTATGAAAAAGTTATGACCTCAGGAAGTTGAGGTACCAACTTACTCATAGGGGCCCACATGAATTTTGGCGTTTCACCTCCTAGGGTTACATTTTTGGATGTCTAGGGTTTTGGAATTCATGAGTAGTATGAAAAAAGGATTCTGGAGCCTCTTTGTAATCATTCTACGCAGATGGATGCACGTAGCAACCACATCTCTTATCAAAGATAGCTACCACCATTCAAGCAAGTGTTTCAGTTATGCAGTTTTACAGTTTTATCCTATTTCATTTATTCAATAGAAGATATTGTTTACTGGATATTTATGTTATTCTTCATATCTTTGTGTTTATTGTAGTCAGTTTGATAATTAATTTGTTCACTCCTAAATCCATATCAGTGGTATTAGAGCGGTCTAATCTTCATTCATTTTTCTTCGTGAATGTCCTCGACAAGAAATGGGTACAAGAAGTTGGGACTCAGACTAATCAATTTGTTGCAATATTGGTCATGCTGAGCCCGACAACAACCCATGTGGGATGAAAATAAAGATGACGGAGAAGGATATCCTATTAAAATGTTTCTCAAGGAAGCCCTCGTGCGAGAAAGGAATGAAATGATGGACAAATTTGTGCAGATCCTTCGACGATTTCCCACAGGAGAAGCATATTTATCAAGCGGCCATGCAACCCCCTTCAAGGTACAAGTGAATTTTGATATTCCATTATTTGAAGGAATGATAGATGCAGATGTTGTAGATAAATGGTTGAATCTTCTTGAAGGGCATTTTTCGGTCCACAATTTTTCTGATAGGGAAAATATTACTTTTGCATTCCTCAAGAATGTCCCCCATGTTAAGGACTCGTGGGATACTTACTCTGAGCAAAGGGACGTAGAGGAATCTGCAATATTTGTGGTGGCCCCTACATGGGATTCCTTTCGGGACACCATTAAAGAACAATACTACCCTGTTGGAATCTATGAGGACTAGTACACTAGATGGACCACCCTGCATCAAGAAAGGGACTAGGAAATACCAGATTTCACCAATATTTTACATACCCTACGCACAAATTGGGTATCAAAGACTCTGAGAATCATATGGTGCTCAAATACCGCGACTGTTTGAATAGATACATACAAACAAAAATGGAGTTTTTGGACATATTCTCATTGGGAATGAATTATAGATACGTTGTCAAGATCACACATAAATTTAAGAAGAAGAGATGAGAGTTTGGATCTACAAATTCCTCACAGTCGAAGCAGGGAAAAGGTGGCCCCAACCCACACAACAAGGGACAAAGATGAAATGGTCACTGCCAAGATAACTATTCCAATATGCAACACAATAAGGGAAATGAGAAGATGAAGAAGGACATGGGAAAACGGTGTGAGTACCATAAAATCCCTTGGCACAACACTGAAGAATGAAGCTCCAAGCAGTCACTCGTGGCTGAGCTGAAGGCTTATGAGTCAGAGGCCGATTCTAATTCTGAATCAAATCCCGAAGGAGGGAAGCGTATTATCAATGCCGAACCCAGCGCCATTGTCGGTACCACCAATGTCTGGACAAGTGAACTAGAAGAACCAGAGGAAGGGAACACCTCTTTCACTCACAGATTTCAGTAAAGGGGAATCCATTTCATTTCATTATCGATAGCAAAAATTAGAAGAACTTGATTTCAATAGAGGTTGTCAAGCGGCTAGACCTGCCAACAACACCACACCCGCAACCCTAAACCATCGGCTGGATTATCCAAGGAAGAGATCTCTGTGTTAGCCAACAATGTCATTTTCCCTACGACATCAAGTCTTTCAAAGATGAGGTATTGTGTGATATTTATACCCTTGAAGTTTGTGATGTTATTTTAGGACAACCATATTTGTGGAAGTGTCATTCTATGTATGAGTCTATACCCCGCAGTGTTATTATTAATTTGGGTAGAAAATTGTACAGGATACCAGAGGTAGTGTCGCCTACCGCTATTTCTTTAACCTCTGCTAAGAAATGCAGTAAGGTCATTTCACAGACCAAGAAGTTCGTATTCTTTGTGATCCATTCTCACAGTAAGAAGAAGATTTTCGCCACATCTGTGGCCTATACAAAAAGCCTCTCTTTGTAGAATAATCAAGTGGACGGGACCGTGGAAGAATACAAAGACATCTTCTCCTCATCCACCAAGGTACCGACACATTGCCAAGTCAAGCATCCAATTGATCTGATCCATGATGCACCTCTACCTAATGGACCAGTATATCGTCACTCACTGATGGAGAATGACGAAATCAGGTGTCAGATACAAGAGCTTATTCAAAAGGGCACATCAGACTAAACTCCTCCCCTTGTAGAACCTTGATTGTACTGGTGTAGAAGAAGGACGAGACTTGGCGACTCTGCATTGATTACAAATACTTAAACAAAATCGCAGTCAGGAACCGGTACCCCATTCCCAAGATTGATGAACTTCTTGAACAACTCAAGGGGGAAAAGTTCTTCAGCAAGATTGACCTAAAGTATGGATACCACCAGGTTTGCATCGAACAAAATGATGTATGGAAGACAACCTTCAAATCTAAATAAGGTCTCTTCAAATGGTTGGTCATGCCCTTTGGCTTAACAAATGCACCAACCACTTTCATGAGGTTGATGGATGATGTATTGAGACCCTTCACCAACTCCTTTGTGGTGCCATATTTGGATGACATCCTCATCTTCAAAATAACTTGGGAGGAGCACATGTGACACATTCAACAAGTTTTCAGTACTTTGCGACAACATAAGCTATATGACAACTTGGAAAAATGCTATTTTGGCATGAACACGGTCCAATACTTGGGCTACATTATTGATGAGAATGGGGTACATGTTGATCCAGATAATATCCAATTCATCTGTGACTGGCCAACCCCAACCACACTAACTGATCTTCAAATCTTCTTGGGATTGGCCAAATTCTACCAATGGTTCTTGTTGGGATTCTCTCATATTGCATGGGCTCTCAGCCAGGTGACCAAGGGTGGTGGTAGGGAAAATTTCTTGTGGGGGAAGGAACAACAACGAGCATTCGATGATATGAAGCATCGTTTGTGCTCAGCTCCAGTACTCTACTTTCCCGATCTGCAACAACCATTCAAGATTGAGACTGATGCATCTAACTATGTTGTAGGCGAAGTGCTCACTCAACAAAGTCATCCGATGGAATACCATAGTGAGACACTCTTAGATACTATCCAAAAATACCCCACCTAAGAGAGGGAAATGTATTCCATTGTACAATCCTGTCGTCAATGGAAACATTACATTATGGGAAAGGAGAATATCATCCACACTGATCACAAGCCTCGACAGTTCATACATACATAGGGGAAATTGTAGAACAACTGCCATCAGAAGTGGTCCACCTACATGAAACAATTCCATATCAACATCAAGTATAATACATGGATCTCAAATTATGTCATTGACTACCTCAGTCGTCCTTCCGTGGCTTCACTCACCATGGTGCTTCATTCTTGTGGACATGAGGCATCTAAGTGGCCCCAAATTTATCAAAAAGATTCATACTTCACCACCACCTATCATCTCTTGGGTAGAGGCGCAACTATCACAGATTTTCACATTCGGGATGAACTATTATTCCATATAGGGAATATTTGTGTTCCTACAAGCAAGCGTGCAAATATGATTTGGGAATCCCATTACAGTTGGATGGCAGGACATTTTTGCATGGAGAAACCTGTGGCGGTTCTTCAGAAACATTTTTATTGGCCAAAACTTCGATAGGACGTCAACAAGTATATAAAATATTGCACTGCATGTGCCATTGCCAAGCCAAACATCAAGAAGAAATGTTTATACACCCCTCTTCCTACACCCAAGAATCCTTGGGAATCCATATCAATGGATTACATGTCTGGCCTTCCATCCACCAAACAAGGAAATGACTGCGTATTTATGGTCGCTGATTGGTTTTTGAAGATGGACGTCCTCACAACCTACAAGAAGAATATCATTGTGGAAGATACTTCCAAGATCTTCTTCGAATGAGTGTTGGTCCATTTTGAGATACCATAGACCATCGTCTTCGACTGGGACAACAGGTTCCTAAATACATTTTGGTCGAATCTCTGGTCACTATTGGACACTAGGATCACTAAATCCACTGTTAACCACCCCCAAACAGATGACTAAACATAGGTCATCAATCGAATGATTGTGCACATCCTGCACATGTAAAAATCTAAGAATCCACATACACAGGATGATAGTCTCCCCTATGTTCAACACAGCTACAACAGGGCTCTCCATAGCTCCATCGACCATAGCTCATTTCAAGTGGGGATGGGATTCCAACCCTTGGGTCCCATTGATGTTGCACTACCTCTTTCCACCACACAGGAAAACTCTTCCCATGTTTAATCCGTGATTGAAAAAACCACTAGATTCATTGAGCAGATTCATTACATCTGCCAACAGGTCCAAGAGATTTTGTAGAAATCTAGTGCTAAGTATAAGAAGAACCATGATCAACATAGGGTACCACACCAGTTTCAGGTTGGCGAAAAAGTATGGTTACATTTGCAGAAGGAGCATCTCGCAGGGCCCCATTAGAAGCTCCTCCCACTTTTCTATGGGAATTACACTACCACCAAGGGTTTGGGTAGAAATGTTTTTGAGCTCAACACTCCACCCTTCCTTGGCCTGCACCCAGTGTTCAATGTGGACCTCCTTCAACCATATTTTACACTGTTATTGGAAACCTTAGATATCACAGAATAGATGAAACCAACAAAGATCAACCCTAACTCCATGGAACAAGCATCCACTAATCATATAGTGGACACAAAGGTCAAGAACACTCACCAACAGAGGATCCAACTTTATCGGGTTGGCAAGGAAGGGCATCTCCTACACCAAGGCAAGTGGCTCACCCAGGGCCAAATCCAAGAGAAGTTTCCTCACCTGATGGGGAAACTCAATGCAATGTATACCATTTCTTCCTAAGGGGGGATGATTGATCCAGGTTGATATTGGTGGCCACTCACCTATTCCAACTGGCTCCTCTTGCTCATTTTTATTTCAACACGTTCTTCTATACTTCTTTGTAATTGTGGGTTCTACACTTCTGGGGATTTCTGAAGCCCTACATATCTTCTAGGTGGATACTCATGGCCTCTCACCTAATCCAATTGGCTTATCCACAGTCATGGATTATTTTGTATGTTTTCATGTCAACACATCTTGCTGTACTTCCAGGTCCATTTTGGATCCCTAAACAATGTTTTTTGGCTCACCACAATTAAATTGTAGACGTATTAGTTGGGAGGTCACCAATATCCACCTGGAAGATGTGTAGGGATTCAAACAACCTCGGAAGTGTAGAACCCACAATTACAAAGAAGTACAAAAAAACCTGTTGAACTAAAAAATGACAAGAGGATCCAGTTGGAATAGGTGGGTGGCCACCAATATCCACCTACATCAATCCTCCCCCCTTAGGAAACAATGGTATCCATTGCGCTGAGTGCCCATGGAAGAGGGGAAATCATTTTCTGAATTTGAATCTTGGTGAGCTGTGTGCCTTTTTGGAGAAGTTGTGTTTCTTGGCTTGTGGAAGACTGTCACAAACCTATTGCTAGAGGGGTTGAATCCGTTCCACCAACCTGTTGTCTCTAGGTTTGACAGGGCATTGTGTAGGCACCATTGTGGGTGAAGAAACAATATCTTATTTCTCTTCGACAATCTATTTTTGCTGGATAGAAGGTGTTGAGGCTCCAGTGGTTGTAGTGGTCTTCTGTGCATCCTTTGAATAGACTGTGAAGAGGATGAATTTTTCAGTATGAGATATTACCTTGCGACACTGTTTTGGTGGAGCAGTAGTCAGAACTACCTATGGTATCCTATAGAGATGGCCTCCTAGAGTAATAATGACACTACAAGGTCTAGACTCATAGACAACATGATGTTTCCACATATATGGTTGGCCCAAAACAACATCATAGACATCAAGAGGGGAAACATCACACAATATATCATCCTTGAAGGGATGGATTCCATAGGACATGTGGCTGACACAAAGATGTTGTCCCTAGTGAAGCCACTCAATGTTGTATGGCTATGGGTGTGGTGTTGTTGACAACCCCAACTGTTTGACAACCTTAGCTGATATGAGGATCTTATGGTTGCCATTATCAACAATGAAATGTGATGGGGTCCCCTTCACCCACATTTGTGAATGGAAGTGGCACTCCCCCTCTTCAAGATCTACTAGTTCTTCTGATTGAATTGTTGTGGTCGTGACAATAGAAATGGGGTCTGTGTCGATGATATGTCTATTTTCAATATTTTTGAGATCATATTCTGAATCAGGTTTCAACTCCATGTCTTTGACCTCGACCACTAATGACTGTTTCAAGCGACATTCATCAATGTTGTTCCAGGGGATTTTGTGGAAGTCACACCACTTCCCAGTGTCATTCTTCATATTTCCTTTACTCTTCTTGTCCTGTGTCTTGGGATAGTTTTCTAGAGGTTGTTGGTTAGGCCCATCTTTACCATGCTTTGGTTGTTACAGAATTGCAGACCCAAATTCCCATTTGTTTTGGTGCCTACATTTCTGCTTGATTTTGACAACATATCGATAGGAAACTCCCAATGATGAGATGTTTAGGAAATACATTTCGGATTGAATGTAACTATTTAGAGCCCCATGGTATTTCAAAACCAGATGCCAATCAGAGTCTTTGATACCCAGATTGGTGCGCAAGGTATGGAAAGTATTTGTAAACTTCGTTACTGTTTGTCTCTTCTCTTGCCGCAGTGTGGTCCATCTCATGTACTGGTCTTCATAGTTATCCACATGATAATACTATTCTTTGAACGCATCCACAAAAAAATACCAAGTGGGCTCGACCCCATATATTCTAGATTCCTCTATGGAACTTTTCTCCCAGTAATTTTCCCACCAATGTTTGACATGGGGGAGATCCTTGAGAATTGCGAAGGTGATCTTTTCCCTGTCAGAAATTTTTTGAATAGAGAAATAACCTTCTAATAGATTTAACCATTTTTCTATGGCATCCACATCTATCTGACCTTCAAATATGGGAATATAAAAATCAACTTGTACCTTGAAGGGAGAGGTTCCTCCAAAATGGCCACTTGATGAAGATGCACCTATTGCTATCGACATGCGTTGAAGGATGTGTGCAAAATTCTCCATCATTTCGTCCCTATGTCGCATGAGAAATTTCTCAAGCAACAGGTTAATAGAATCTTCTTCTCCACCATTTTCCTTTTCTACTACCATCAAGGGTTTATTGGGCGTGTGAGAATGATTGTTGTCAAGAGATTCTATCTTGATACACAACTGGCTATACTCAGACCTCATTGGGAACATGCACTAAAAAATGATCAAGAGAAACCTTCTCTGATACCACTGATCCAGATTATTTTCAGAAGGAAATGAAAACAGAGAAATTACAATGAAATACTCATGAAAATTTCCAGAAACAAAGAAATACAACAATACTTGATTTCTATTAATGAACGAATTGTAAATAGACTGTAAAAATACAAAGTGCAAGAATCGCTAGAATGGTGACATCTTTATCTCTGAGAAGAGATGTGACGACTACACTCATTCGCAATAAGATGATTACAATGAGTCTCTTAAGGAATTTTTATGATAAAAATGAATGCCAAAACCCTAGACATCCAAAAACCTAACCCTAGGAGATGAAACGCCAAAAGTCATGTGGGCCCCCTTTGGGTAAGTTAGTACATTAACTTCCCAAGGTCATAACTTTTTCATACGATCTCCGTTTTAGGCATGTGATAGCCCGTTGGAAAGGTATTTTTGAGAAATACGCACTATGTCGTCAAAATCTATCTTCATCTATAATTGGATTGTGGCACACCAAAAAAACACTGTTTAGGGCCCCAAAATGGTCCTGGAAGTACAAAAAGATGTGCTGACATGAAAACTTACAAAATAAGCCTGTTGGATTAGGTGGGAGGCCACCAGTATCCACCTGGATATGTGTAGGGATTCAGAAAACCCCGAAAGTGTAGAACCCACAATTACAAAGAAGTACATAAAAACATGTTGAACTAAAAAATGACAAGAGGATCTAGTTGGAATAAGTGGGTGGCCACCAATATCCACCTGTATTAATCACCTCCTTATGATCACTCATTGATCTCTTCCTTTTTCGGCATGCAATATTTTTTATTCCTCTTTTATTTTTCAAGATCTTCACCACTATCACCTTCTCCATATATCTCATTCGAATTTTTTATGGTTCCATATCTAGATGAAGTAGAAACACCCTTTTTAGTTGAATCTAATACATTTTTAATGAATTAAAAACACCCCCCTCTCTTGTACTAGATCTATATTTACCCCTTTGCATACCCTTGTGGCATTGTTTCATAGTGAGATTTTAGTTTTCATCATCTTGAATAAACTTTTTCCATTTTACTTTCATATTTTATTTTCATTCGAACTTATTAGGGAATGAGTATCGTTAATAAGATTCATATTCTTCATTTTAACAATAAGGATAGGGTTATATGCAGTTGTCTTTTTAGCATTCTCCTTTTCAAAACCAATATCCTCATTATCTACAAATCCCTCCTTAGGTACTTTAAATTATGGGAAACTATTATTGTAACTAACATATGGCATATGAACCTCAAATGTTCCTTCTGATTCATCACCTATGACAATGTTAGCTTCTATCAAATTTAAGGAACTCAACCCTCATTCCATTTAGGCTAAGTGCCATAAATTTTTCATAGTAATTTCTATGAAAGTAAAGGGCATAGAAAGTAATTACTTCTTATTCTTAGGAAAAAATAATTTGGACCACTTTGAATATTGTTTACATCCTTGACCTAAGAATAAGTGGCCACATATAAATCTAGGTAGCTAATAAGGATCCCCCTCAAACTTGTACATTTTAATGTAAGTATATTATTGTTGTTAATGGAAATACTCATCCTTTCCAACCAAGAAATACCTATATTATTGTGTTAAGCATTCAGGTTCATTTTCTATCACCATTTTTATAAACTTCCCAAAACAAGCATCCTAGACCCTATAAAAATTAAATGGGGCTTTGTTCCTCCAAAGCACTTGGTACCATAATTGTTCTGAATCTATATCGGGGTTTATGCCACCTTGAGGTATCAATTTTTTCAAAGACATTGCAAAACAATAAGGCCGAAAATAGGCAAAAATACATATAGAATCTCTTGGTTCATTTGAATTTATAAATTTGGTAAGAAATATCATTTGAAATTTTATTCATTTGAAATATCATTTGAAACCTCTAGCATGTGTTGAGAAATCCATTTATTTTTAATATCAAAGACACAGGGCCTCGAACATCGTAAAAAAATTCATCAACTTTGAAAGTTGCAACATCCTCCTGAATGTAGATGATGTAAGGGAAACATGTTTTTTTCCTTCCTTATCTAACCTCACCATCTGATAATTAGAATAAAACCTCTTGGTGAACCAATATAATACTTTCTAGAAGTTGAAAACCTTTATTATATATATGACATTCATTAAACCTTTGACACATTCTTTTTTCTCCATATGTTATTACTTCTCTAACTCTAAGTAGCACTTGTATGTAACATACCAATAAAAATATCTATCATCTTGAACCAAAGAGTTGACGATATCACCAAAATTGGCTCACCATTGTTCCCAAGCAACGCCTTTCTTATTGTTGTTTTCATACCATACAGCCAAAACAAAGTATTTAACCAAATCCTCATGTCCTTTGAAGGATCATACTACTCGTTCAAATCACCAAAATTCTAGCCACGTGGTTATATTTATCCATAATGTACATTTCTTTGTCACTTTAATCATGTTATACTCTCTTTACTAGCCATCCCAAGTGTCATCTTGTGGTTCATCCATATACACCTTTCAGTCACTTATGCATTATGTAGACAAATATAGAAAAGTGGAATGGATTGGCCTATGCATTCCACATGCCACAATTAGTATGGAGTGTGGAGACGTGGATGAAATGAATTAAGGGCCTTCCTGTGAACTTCTACATTCAACATTCCTCGAGCAATGTAGAGAACATAAGAGGGGAAATGATGGATTTATACAATAATGCACAAAATTGCACAATATTGTGGGATCATTTCAAAGAATAAGAGTGATAGTTTGAAAATTTTCAAAAGGACTTGAGGCATAATAAATGATTTTAGGGTGGGGTTAAACATTTGCATCATCAACAATGAAACAATCAACTTGTCGAATAGGAAATGTTATTTAGCAATACAATCCACTTGTTTATAGAATTTATATATTTATTTGGTATTTTGTTTTAAATTCTTAAATATATCGTACTTAAATTATTTATGAACATTTTTATTTTCAAAGTCAATATCTTGATACATTATTTTTCCAAGGATAAACCTCTCAGGGAAATCCATCGAGCACTTCCCCTCATTTCGTGTACGGTACCCTAGGTAAACCAATTTCTTTAAGGCTCAAGGTCGATCCAACAATATACTCATTAAGAAATCAACAAGTTAGTGGTGGTAATTGATCTGGGGTGGGGAGGATAACACTTCTCCACTCAATTGATTAGGCTAGACCCAATTGCCAATACTTCAAGGCATTTTTCTATCTATTTGTTTAATAATTTTTAATGGTTGGTTTCTTTTCCCTTGATAATCACACTATTACATTGGGCCAATTTTCTGACAATTTACCAATGCATTTTCATCGCTATAATGTCTCAAGTACGATGAAGGCTACAACCAGTTTTTTGTTCCTCAAAGACTATTACCAAATAGTTCCTCAAATACTGTTACCAGTTTATAATGCGTTATTTTTTAATTTATTCGTATGCAACCACATATGGTGTAAAAATATATGTTCATTATTTTAAGCGGGCAACAAAAAGTGAATCCAATAAATAACCTGGATGATGAGATGGCTCTTGTACAAAACCTCATGAATTATAAAAAAAAGGCCTCACAGGAAATATGATACAATGAGAATAATTTGTATCTAAAAAAAATACCCCAGACATGATGCACCCATACTGCCTCTATCTATCAAATTCTAATTCATTCCCCCATTCATGTCTCCTCTCCCCCTTCCAGTCATCATTTTTGTATCCCTAGTGTTATTTGGAGAAACTACCACAACTTTTCACTAGTAAAAACATTGATCTTGATGGTCCTCGACCATAATTGATCAAATATGGAATGGGACCCTTACATCACCATTTTCTATCCTTTTCAATGAGGTTGTTTGTACAAGTCTTCTCCTTTCTTATTCCACCATATCATTGTTGATTTTTGTAGCTTTGGGAGCCATTCCCACTAGAGGCCAAGGTGCTAGACATGTGGGAATTTTTGTTGGTACTAGTTTTGATTTTCGTTTTAGAGAAATCGGCCTAGAATTGAGGCTAGGGACTCATGAGAAAGTTGATGGGATTTGTGGGTTTCTGTCGGGGTGCCACAATCACAAAGAGGATTAAAATATTCAATTTAATTATTGAGTTTAGGAAGGGCTCCTAAACTTACTCATTAGAATCCTATACAAAAGAGAGATGTCATTGTGACATTTGATCATCATAGTGTGGCATCATGGAGTTAGCATAAGTGAGTAAAACACTTGTGCTAAGGAGTATGGAAATTGTGGAAAGGAGACTTCTGCAGCTAGATGATTTAGCCTAGGGTTTCTAGATCAGAATTCGAAAGTGAGGAAGGATGCATGTGCAAAGAAAACTGAGTTTTTGAGATTATAGGCGGTTTGCACGAAGGTAAATTGCGTATATATGCAGATTTCACAAAGGTGAATTGCGTATATATGAGGATTGCAGAAGGACGAATCATTTATAGGGTATACATGATTTGCAAGAGAGAAAACAACGTATGTATGCGAGTTGACAGTTAAGAGAATCGAGTATCTAGTTTTCTGGGAAGCTACATATTCGTACAAACTGATAGGTGATGCCAACAAGTCATACATGTGATCTACAACATATTCATGGGAAAAGGATATTTCCAGAATATTTTTGAGGTTTGGTTTTCTTGTTTGTATATTGGAGGACAAAGTTGTCTTCAAATTTGGTGAGTTTGAGAGGACTAGTTTTGTCCTCAATTTTGGTGAGTTTGAGAGGACTAATTTTGGTTCTCAGATTTGGAGAATTGGATAAAATTACAAAACATAAATATTGTGTTTCTTGTGTATTGATGATTCATATTTGATCTTGTTGTTATTAGGGGAAATTTGGTTAAAAAGGAACCCCCCAACCCTAATACCAATTCCATGTCATACGATATTAGCCAATCAAAATGCTTTAAAATTCAAAAGAGGTGCATGTTGAAGGAAAACTTTTATTATATAATTTGGATATTGGTGATATTTTTTAATAACATAATTTGTCTACCTTAAGCATGATCACTGCCCAGGCTACCCAAAACTTTCTAGGATATCGAGAGTAGAATTAATATGATAATCTATTTTCCAATAGTTGTAATAAATGAGAGATAGTGTATTGAGGTGGTATTAGTGCAT
>JZKD02S0461796.1:736775-749159 GCA_000966675.3 Picea glauca | reverse complement strand
CTGGACAGGCTACGTGTGCACGCGGGCAGAGTAAAGTCTGCCCGCATGTACACGCGACTGTCACATCTACAGCTTGCGTGTACCCCCTTTTATGATGAAAAAGAAAACTAAAAGGTGGTAATGACCCTCCTTTACCTTGTTGTGTTGGCAGGATGTATGTCCAGTGGAGGGAAAGGGAGCATGAGTCAATCAGTGAGTTGGTTGCTGCAGATCCGAAGGTTGTGGCCGTGTTAATGCAATGCGGTTTACTCAAATTCTTTTTATGTCAGTTTATGCGCGCGCAACCAAGGCTACTGAATTCCTTGATTGACTACTGACATCCTGATGCAGAGGCATTTATGCTAGAGGGGAAATCATTGGTGCCCACCACTGAGGATATTTACTTTCTGATTGGCCTCTCAAGGAGAGGGGAACCAGTCAACTTCCAGACTTTTCCTGTGGGGCCGAGAAAGATCTCGGAATTGATAGCTGAGCGTTGTGAGGCTGGGACCGAGAGTGCGGGCTCCTAGGTACCCATTAGCAAGATTACTAACCTAGTGTTGCAGACTATCTTGTTATTGATTGGGCGGATTACCGGCTCAACAACCGTGCATCAGGCTTCGCGCACATAGATGAACTGTGCCATTCAGTGCATGAATGCACAAATTTTTGATTGGAGTACCACATTGCTCGAGTGCATGAAGAGGCAATTGGCATATTACCGTCAGCGAACACAGAGGAACTTCGGGTTCAGGACTATCTTGTGTTCGTTCTTTTTTGAGAGAGTTCCGAGTTTCAGTCCTCGGGTTGTAGTACAAGGACATCAGGCCTCTTTCCCTGTAGTGTGTATATGGGCAGTATTACTGCCGCAACAGGGTGGCGGAAGGACCGTTGAGTCCTTCAATGATGATTTCTTTGCTTGGCTATCACGACAGATCCCTGTTATCGAGGACTACTCGTATGTAGGGATAGATTTCTCTAGAGATCCTGAGATACCCGTGCCTCCTGGTGAGGAGCGAGGGGAGATGGGTAAGTCTCCACCTTTGTAGTTTTTTTTGTTTGTTTGCATATGTAATTTTTATGTCTTTTTGTTATATATATCATTTTTTTGTATGCCAGAGTATTTGACGGGTAAACGTTTGTTGCATGTAGATGTGGGACCCGTGCGACCTGCCGATTATGCACGAAACATGCATCACCCACAGCCAGAAGCCACGTCTGCCGCCGCTGGGGGAGCAACAGTAGCAGGGAACCTCCCTGTAGGAGAGGCTGAGAGGGTCCTTAGGCGAATTGAGCGGAACTTCACTGCGCTCACTCGCACAGTCCCGATGGCATAGATAGAGGACTTGCCACCATCCATGCAGCCTCATGTTGTGGGGGCACCTCGGACATGGGTCCGATTGTTTAGGTGTTTAGCCCGTGCTGTGGATGATTATAATAGGGCCCATAGGCCCTGAACAAACTTAGATTTTTTTATGTGCTAGGAGCACCTACGTGTATATATTTTTTGAGGGCATAAGCGCGGTGACTTGTTACTATTCCCATTTTTGAGGCGCTTGCGTCCATCTATGTACTCTGGTTATTTTATGATGTTTATATATGGTTTTTATCTTTTTGTGTCTTATGGATTCTGTGTGCAAACATGTATTTACATGTTTATGTCCATTCTCTGTTATATGTGGGCAAGATGCCAATCTAAAATTTGATTAGCTAGAGTATTTGTAATTTGGTTTAATCTCCTAGGAACATGAAAATATGTAATATAATCAAAGTTTCATTCTAAGAGACGTACCCTAAGGAATCGTCGGTGTAAAGTTGGATAATGAACCCGTTATACTTTGTTTAGCTGCGATACAACCAGTTGAGCATCGAGATAGACCCGAAGATGAGAGATACCCAATGACAAGGCGTCACAAAGAAACTCAATAACTGCACTATATTCGGCGACATTATTTGTGGTGTCACCTAATCATATACCTCCGGAAGATAAAAACTGACCCTGAGGTGTAAATATTACCCAAGCTCCGGAGGCAAGACTCCACGTGTGTCGACTAGCACCGTCTGCATACCCAACGAACACCTCAGACTCACTTGACATATGCCATATTTGACAAAAGATAACATCAATGACACGTCCATAACACTTTAAAAGAAACTTAAAAAGTAATAGTACAAAGACTATACATATGTTACAAAAAGTTACCCACAGTGACCTATCTATGAGTAATACTTCTTGAGGTAGAGCCCATTTCTAGGCTCTGCCAAAGCATTCCCTTCAAAATCAACCAAATGATAAGCGCCCTTTTTTAATACCTCTTTGATAATGAAGGGTCCGAACCACATGGGTTTAAAATTTCCTGCCCCCAGGGGGTCCTTGTCTTGGTCATAGACCAGGACAAGGTCACCTTCAAAGAAAATCTGAGGATGAACGGACCTATCATATTGACACTTGACCTTATGTTTATGAGCCTTGTTGGCCAGGGCCGCATCGCGACGCTTCTCATCAAGCTTCTCAAGGTATACTAACCGTTCTTCAAGTGGAGAAGTGTCTAGCAATAAATGTACTGCCAATTTTAGAGATGGGATTTGACATTCGATGGTCAAGACTGCCTCTAGCCCGTAAATGAGTTGAAAAGGTGAGAAACCGGTTGCAGTCTTAACAGATGTTCAGTAAGCCCATAATGCCGAGTATAACATCAAATGCCAATTTGACTTGGCTAAGTTGATAGTTCGCTGTAGAATCATCTTAAGAGTTTTTTTTACAACTTCCACTTGCCCATTGGCTTGGGGGTATTAAGGTGATGACTATTCCTTCCGTAACCCAAGCTTTGATGTTAATTAGGTCATCATTTGGTTCTGGAAGTGACTACCATGGTCAGTGACAATCTCTCTCGGGATGCCAAACCTTGCTATGATCTGGTTGAATAAGAAGAGAGCTGCAGTCTCTCCATCATCTTTAAACGATGGCATAGCTTTGACCCACTTAGTAAAGTAGTCGTCAACTACGATGATATAGCGATGCCCCCTTACTGATGGGGGGTTGCATGTAGTGTAATCAATCCCCCACTTAGTGAAGGGACCGACTATGATGACAGGAAACATAGGAGCGGGATGTGCCCTCATCTTTCGAGAGAAGATTTGGAACGGATGACACTTCTTGACCGATTCGATACAATCTTTGATAAGTGTCGGCCAGAAGTAACCTGCTCATAGAATATTTTGGGTTGTTGCCAACCCAGATAAATGACTGCCACAAGCTCCAGTATGGAAATCGTTGAGCACTATGATGGCCTCCTCATGAGTGAGACATCGACGCAAGATGTAGTCTACACCTCTCCGATACAACGTATCATCGAGTATGAGATAATTCTTAGCCTGATGGCGTATCCGTCGATGCTCGTCACGAGTAGCAGAGGTGGAGCACTTCAAAGTCTAGAGATAGATAAGTATATCTCTGTACTAGGGATCTGAATATGCAATCAAAAACATATCCCCTCGGATAGGTGATTCCTCAGGCACAACGTCACCTGACTCAACCGGAAGTTCCGAAATAAGCTCTGCGAAGACCAATGACTTCTTGGACTTTGCTGAAACGAAGTCTAAGTCAAATTCTTGGAGGATGACTATCCATCTACTGATTTTTCCGCCTATAACTCGTCGTGTCAACATGTACTGGAATGGATTCACGACAACAATGACGGTGGTATTGCGAAACAGAACATAGTGATGGAACCGTTGAACATCATGAACTGCTGCCAACACAAGTTTTTCGATATGGGAATAATTGAGTTCCGGTCCTATGAGGCCTCGACTCAAGTAATAGATCACGTATTCTGAAAACAAATCGTCTTCCTGAACTAAAACCATGCCTATGGTGGAATCTGCGGCAGCCAGATATAATAAGAAATATTTGTTATAGTTAGGTGGCTGTAGCAGAGGTGCGGTTGTGAGGGAATGTTTTAATGCGTCGAAAGAGCATTGAGCAAATTCGTCCTAGAAAAAATGAACGTCTTTCTTTAGTAAATGCATAAATCCCTTGGTGATTTCGGCATAGTTGGCGATGAAGCATCATAAGAAGTTCGCCTTGCCTTGTAGACTCTGAAGTTGTAAGATTGTGCGTGGGGGGGGNNNCAACTGGATTATTTCCTCCACCTTAAGAGGATCGACCATGATCCCTGTTGTTGATACGATGAAACCTAACAAACGTCCTGACGTTACGTAGAAGCTGCACTTGTTTGGATTCAAGCGAATCCTGAAGTAGCGACAATGTTCAAAGATTAGTCTAAGGTGCGTGGGATGATCCGTTCGCTTGCAAGAGCGTGATGCTAAATCATCTAGATAGGCCTCAACTATATGCTTGAGGTCATGAAACGCAAAAGACATGGCCCGTTGGAATGTGGATCCATCATTTTTAAGGCCAAAAGGCATCTTACGATATGCGAATGTACCCCACGGACAAATGAATGCCGTTTTGTGTTGGTCTTCAGGTTTGATTTGGATTTGATTATATCCCAAAAAACCATCCATGAACGAAAAGGCTTCACAACCGACACATTCATCAATGATCTGGTCAATTAATGGTGTTGGAAAATTATCTTTGGGACATGCCTTGTTCAAATCACGAAAATTGGTATATACACAAATCGTGCCTTGTTTTTTAGGGTTATAACAACTAGAGAGATGAACTACAAAAAAGATTGGGTAAACCCCCCCAAAAAAACTGATCTAGGTGGATATTGGTGGCCACCCACCTATTCCAATTGGCTCCTCTTGCTCATTTTTAGTTCAACACGTTCTTATGTACTTATTTGTAATTGTGGGTTCTACACTTCTAGGGATGTTTGAATCCATACACATATTCTAGGTGGATATTAGTGGCCTCTCACCTAATCCAACTGGATTATTTTGTATGTTTTCATGTTATCACATCTTGTTGTACTTCCAGGGATGTTTTGGATCCCTAAACAATGTTGTTTTGGCTAGACACAGTGAAACTATTGATGGAGTTAGAGTTTGATGGCGTAATGTGTAGTTCTTTGAAATACCTTTCCAATGGGCTATCACATGCCTAAAACGAAGGTTGTATGCAAAAGTTACAACCCCGGGAAGTTGAGGTACCAACTTACCCATAGGGGCCCACATGACTTTTGGCGTTTCACCTCCTCGGGTTAGGTTTTTGGACTTCTAGGGTTTTGGAATTCATGAGTAATATAAAAAAAGGCCTGTAGAGCCTCATTGTAATCATTCTATTGAGACAGATGTGCATAGAAACCACATCTCTTTTCAGAGATAGCGAGTACCATTCGAACAAGTGTTTTAGTTATGCAAATTTATAATTTCAGCCTATTTCATTTATTCAATAGAAGATATTGTTCACTGGATGTCTGTGTTATTCTTCATATCTCCGTGTTTATTGTATTTAGTCTAATAATTAGTTCGTTCCGCTCCTAAATCCAGAAAAAAAACCCTACCAAGAGAGAAAATCAATGAAATCCTCCAAAAAAAACCCAGATGCAGGATGTACCAAGTTAGAGCGGCATACAATCATCTCGAAAAGAGATGTTGCAAAAACCCAAACCATGACATCAAAAAATCAGAACTCGACATCAAAAACTTTGAAACCATAACCACAGAGCAGAGGGTATACATCAAACCCTGAAAAACAACCCCGATACAAGAGAGGGCGATTGGAAGTAGGAAACATAGATGATCTCCAAGAGAGAGGGGCCACTCATAGAGAAAAAACTAGTGTTGAAAAATATGTCCGCAAAGAAAACCCCATGCCACAAAAGTAGAATATCCACGTGAAAAAACCAAACCCAGATACATGAAAAATAAAAACCAATCCGCATAAGACCAGATCAGAAGGAGAAATGAGCTCTGCACCCACCACAGATCACCGGATTAGGGAACCGCACAAACAATATGAACAATAGTGTACATCAACAAGGGAACACGCAACACCAACATACGACGATCAAAGGAAAGATCCAATCCACATAGAACAAAGAAATAGAGTAGAAGAGGATACAC
The DNA here is from genome assembly GCA_000966675.3 of Picea glauca. Taxonomy (NCBI): domain Eukaryota; kingdom Viridiplantae; phylum Streptophyta; class Pinopsida; order Pinales; family Pinaceae; genus Picea; species Picea glauca. Next base: position 743,147 of record JZKD02S0461796.1, on the reverse strand, counting down.
ATATCCAAAATGTACCACTCCCAACTTATATCCACCTGCAAAGAAAGGAAACATCGAGACAACAACCACATAAAAAAAAATCTCGGGCTGCGGCTAGGAGAACCCTAGCTGCAATCCCTCTGAAAGCACACTGAAGTTTATATGGTGATGTGATTTTCAAAACCTTCTTATTATAGATTATGAATTATTATCAATTCATTGGTGATTTTTAAATATATATATATATATATATATATACTATTTATTCTACAACATAATTTTGAGTATGTGTAATTTTATATATTATTTTTTAATAATATTTAATATTTTTTTTCGAACTTTAAATCTTGAAAAATTGGTCCAATAACTTTTAAGATGGCATCATGTATTTAATTTTCTTTCCTTATTTTTGGGGAAAACACTACATCTAACTTAGTCTTCATAAATTGATATTAATATAAAATATACATTTAAGGTAGCTTTGATAAAAGTGAAATAACCATGGGTAGCTTCGATAAAAGTGAAATATTAAAAAAAATATTAAAAATTTGTCCACATGATATTATTTTATTAATTTATGGATTTTTCCTTAGGAGGACACTTTTGGGTTGAAATTTTATCTAATTGGCATTACATATGTTTTTCAGTAAATAATTTTAGTGTAAAGTTGTTCAATGATAGTTAGATCACTAGGAAGTGATTTTTAGATCTGAAATTAGTCACATAGAGTTGCATGTGAAAATTGACATGGTATCAAAGCTTGGGATTTGAAGAGAAGGGATCATATCGAGACACATTTTTGATCACGACACTAGAAGAGTGTTGTTATTGTTCCGGGAAGGTCACCATGGAAACTTGGCTAGTGGAGCTTCTCGTCATATGAAAATGTCATAAAAATCACTCACCAGGTTATATGAGTAGAACTCACGATTACAGGTGGAACTTGGAGATAATTCCAAGTATGTAATCAAGGGAGTTGGAACAACTTTGTTATAGTTGAGGTCTAGAAAGCCTCTCAATACGAGTGAAGTGTTGTATGTACCTGGAATGAAGAATAATCTACTCTCTATCTTTTCCATGGAGGACAAAGGGTATGCAGTGGAAGTCATTGAAAATACGGTTCTTGCTTGGCTAAAAGGATTGAGCCTTGACTCGATAGAATTCATTGGGACTCATGATGGTGCAGTATCTATAAGATGAAAGGTCATCCAACTCAGGCCCTGGTACATGACAATGATAACCCATGCAATCTTTGGCATAAGAGATTGGGATACTTGCATCACTAGGATTTACCAATGTTAAGAAAGACGATCACAGGTCTCTCAGAGTTTGGATCTGAGCATCAAGGAGTATGCAAAGGTTGTTCACTTAACAAGAATGTCAAGGATACTTTTCCAAGAAATTATAGTAGGTACAAGAAGATTCTGGACCTGGTACATTCATATGTTTGTGGACCAATGCCAGTTCCATCTATGAGTGGTTTCCAGTATTATGTGACTTTCATTGATGATTATTCCAGGAGAACATGGATCTTCTTCATTAATACAAAGGATGAGGTCTTCAGTCGATTCATGGAGTTGAAATATCTGGTGGAGAATCAGACAGGGAATAAGATCAAGGTATTGAGGTTAGAAAATGGGGGTGAGTATACCTCCAATGATTTCAAGAACTTATGCCAGAAAGAAGGAATTAAGAGGGAGATGTCAATAAATTTCAACCCTCAGTAGAATGGGGTCACTGAAAGAAAGAATCATACAATACTTGAGGCTTCCAAGGCAATGTTGCATGACCATGATCTACCCAATATGCTCTGAGAAGAATCATGCAACACTATAGTTTATGTTTAGAACATGAGTCCTCATAGTATCTTGGAGGGGATGAATATTGAGGAGGCATTCACAAGAGTGAAACTAGAGATAGGGCATTTGAGGATATTTTTTTTTCCAATATACATCCACGTTCCCAAGGAGAAGAGGAAAAAGTTATAACCTTATGGGAGGAAGGGCACATTTGTGGGATACAACGAGACTTCAAAGTCCTACTGGATCTACATTCCAGGACAATGATATGTTGTGGTCAGTCGAGATGTTAGGTTTGAGGAGTATTTGGATTTGAGGAGGTCTCTTGAGATCACAATAGGTGATGAGGAACATGAGGCTCCAAAGGTTGAGGAGAGTACAATACCATTATGTATAGAGGAGTGGACCTCAGATAATGAGGAGGGGTCTAAGGAGTTTATGGACCTAGTAGATCCTCCTAGAAACCAAGACACGATACCTATATGGCTTCATGAGACCTTAAAGGCCACCGAGGGACATACAATCCCCAAATATACCCACATAGAAAGAAAACCTTTAGAGATATTTGGCTCATATGTGGCGCTTATGAGAAATATCATTGATTCCAAGCCTTCCATATTTGAGGAAGTAGCAGGCCAACACGTTTGGAAGGATTCCATGATCGACAAATACCAATCCATCATGTAAAATGACATATGGGATATAGTTATGATACCAAATGGGAAGTTAGTAGTAACTTCCAAATGGATTTACAAGATCAAGAATGTTGTATATGTAAATATTGAGAAGTATAAGGCGAGATTTGTAGCTAGAGGGTTATCCCAGAAAGAGGGAGTAGACTACGAATAAATGTTTCCTCCAGTAGCCAAGTATACTTATATCAAGATGATTATTTCTCTTGCTTCAATAACGAGGTGGATGATTTATCAGATATATGTGAATACAACTTTCCTAAATTGTGTAATTGAGGAGGAGGTGTACATAGATCAACCTCATGGATTTGAGGTACATGAGGAGGAGTCTCATGTATGCAGTTTGAAGAAAGCCTTGCACGGACTTAAGAAGTAACCTAGAACATGGTACTCAAGGATGGATGGGTATTTGTTGAGATTGGAAATCACTAAGAGTTAAGAAGACCCCAACATGTATCTCTTACAGGTTGGTAAGAGTCCTCTCATATTGGTTTTATATGTAGATGATCTATTTCTCATAGGGGATGATGAACTCATTTCCAAATGAGAGAATGATTTGGCTTCAAAGTTAGAGATGAAAGACATCATTTTGATGCATTAATTCCTTGGATTAGAGGTGTGGCAACAACCATGTGAGATGTTCCTTGGATAGGGGAAGTATGCATTTGAGATACTAAAGAGGTTCAGGATGATGGACTACAAGTCCATGACTACACATATGACCACCAATCTAAGAATTTTGGGAGCTTTAGATTCAAAATTGGTGGATCTTACGATGTATAGGAAGTTGATTGGTTCGTTGATGTACTTGGTCAACACAAAGAAAAATATATATTTTCTATTAACACCTTGAGTCAGGTCATGATTGAGCCGAGGCAAGTACATTTGGTGGAAAAAAAAATGTGCTCAGGTAACTCCGAGGTACAGTTGGATTTGATCTGAGATATGTCGATACTGATGGAGTTAGGATGCATGGATATTCAGACTCAGATTGGGTAGGTGTAACACCCCGGGGTTTTGAACCCCCATTTTAAATAATGTATTGTTACAATGCTGAGAGGCCAGAGTGACCAAACAATTATTAAAAGGCCAGTGTGCCCAAACAATTATTAAAAGGCCAGTGTGCCCAAGAAATGTAATGTTTTTATCATTATTAATAATAAAAACATCATCGGATGCTAGATGGACAAGGAATAGAGTTATAGGGGGCTATGATTCCACAAGAAAGGGGGCTTGAGGGGATAAATGTTTATTTCCTATTTTTATTACCCTTGTGTCTAAGGGAGTGGATTAGTTACATGAGCTTCTTGGGGAAGGCCAGGAGGTTCTTAATTCCCCACGAAATACTTAAACCTTCCCCTGGTCTATTGGGGGGGTTGGATATTGGCTCATTTACTCCTTCACTTCTTCTTTCACTCCATTCTTTCCCTCAAACATTCATTCACTGAGTTTTCATTGTTTCACACCTTGGGTGGATATCTCACTCCATTCATTTCTGTCACCCATTCATCTTCCTCATCCGTGTCTTGGCTTGGGGAAGGAAAACAAACTACTAAAGAGAAACCATGGTATGATTGGCTGTAGAGGTCGCTGGTGTAATCTAGCCATAACGTGAGGCCTGCACGTCTGAGGTGCATTGTCCTATGTTCAAATTTGTTCACAACTGCGAGTCCTGAGAGTTCCAGCATGGAGATTCTGGACTAGTTGCGCTGGAGCCCTGGAAGGAGAATGACTACTTGAGGGATTGCGTGGCAGAGAAGGGTGGAGGTCCATTCTCTTGGGTGGTACAAGATGGGTAGAAAAGAGATGGGTACTTGGATTTCTGTGAGTGCTGGGAAATCCTGTGAGAGATTGAGTGCTGACTGGTTTGGGAAGCCAAGTAACACTCTGGAACCTTGCTTATGGATTCATATCCCTGACTCGGGGGTGACACTGTTGTTGAGATTTGGAAGAATAGTGTCTACGATTGGGTGGAACGTCCTTGGTCTATAGCTAGTTGGTGTCATCTTTTATAAAGGTAAGTGCTCTCTGTTATGTTATTATTTACCTGTATATGAATGTATTCCGCTATGTATTTATTTATCATTTAATTGAATCTTTAGAATATGCATGCTTGTTGGTTATTGTTGTGCATGTCGTTAGATATTTTCTTTTCTGCATCCTTATTAATTTAAAAAGGTATCGGTAAGAGAAATAAGTTCTAGGGTGGCCTTGAAGGTGGTGCACTCCGACCTGTGGGTAACTGGGGTGTGTTACAGATTGGTATCAGAGCTTCTAGTTGAAACACTGGGTCGGTATGGGCTGGGTTTACTGATTAGAGTCTCATGGTTGAGATCGAATTCTGACCGTGAAGTTGAAAATCTCAGGAGGAATGACATTGCAGAATCTACGTAGGAGATAGAATGTCAGAGATAAGTTGTAATGGTTCGAAGGATCATGACCGTCCCTTTTGAATTTGGGAGCGATCACCACCGTGGGATCAAGAGAGATCTGATATCATTGGATCAAAGGGTAGGTGAAAAAGGGTCATCTGATGAAGGCGAAGCAGAGTCACAACCGTCATATCTCATTGGAGAGAAATTGACGATGGGGAGGCATTGTAGGGATCGGGAAGGAAATTAAAGCGCGAGCAAGTTGTGAGCTCGCAATCTCTCAGGATCGTTGATCTCTCTATATCAACAGATCAATGGTGGATATCGATCCCACTATGGAAGAGCATATTCTCTTTGCAGAGATCGGAAATGCAATTAAAGAGTGAGTGAGTTGAGTCTCCACAATCACTCGTGGTATTTGATCTTCAATTAGGGGATACGTGTCAGGTGATCTCGTACTTCAGAGGAAACAAGAAGAAGTTGAGTGAGTAAAGGACTCCCAAAATCTCGAGGCTCCAAAGAGCTGGAGTAGATCCAGACCATTGATCTAAGTGGACATGTGGTAGGAGATCCTGCACTTTGGCAGATAACCACTTCAGAAGAAAGACAGATGTGAAAAGATAAAACTCCCAAAGCCCCAAATCCCAGAGTTCATCTAGACCATCCATCAACAAGGACACATGACACCAGATCTCTCATTTCAGAGACTTAGTACTCCAGAATGTTTTGCAGAGTGAAGCACTAGGGAAAGAGCTACCTAAAGTCCTGAAGTCCATGGTTAATATAGATCATCTAATAAGGGAGACACATGTTGAAAGATTGGCCAATTCAGGAATACAAAGTTCGGGATAATTGGAAGTGTGCTAGTGTGGAAACTCCTGAAGCTCGAAGAGCTGAAGCGATTCATAGCCGTTGACCTGTGAGAGACATGCGTCCATATATCATTGACTTCAGGTGAAATCACTCTGGGAGAAAGTGAAGGAAGAGATTTTGAAACTCCCGAAGCTTAAAGAGCCAAAGTGATTCACAACCGTTGGTCTGTGAGAGACACGCGTCAACAGATCGTTGACTTTGGGTGAAAGAACTCTAGGAGAAAGTGAAGTGTAACACCCTGTTTCCCCCAGATTGTAAATATAACTGAACTGGCCAAGGACTATGGAAAAACTCATAAGTATGAATATGTGATGTAAATGGACCTGCAGAAAGAGGTCAATGAATGTAAATGACAATTTGAATTTATTGCAGAACTGCTGAGAGGGGATGTGCGGAATAGAGACCACGATGGTGGTGGAAGGCACCTGAAAAAGGGGCGTTAACTTCCACCAAGGATTAAAGACCGTATTTGGACTCCACTCGCCCGGAGAACCAAAAGTGGCTCGCTAGCCCTGTAATAAATGCCTTGCAGGCTGGTAGGTTGATGGCTTGATGAGGGATGGGAAGGTGACCCACCTGTCCGTAGAGCCATCATGACTGACCAGCGCATGGGTAATCGTGCCACACGCAACCTCGTGAGAGGATAAGGCGTATGGA
>JZKD02S0461796.1:706892-729161 GCA_000966675.3 Picea glauca | reverse complement strand
TATTCATGGACTGTGGAATTGTAAATGTTTTCCTGTAAAGGAATTGTCTGTACAACAATTGTTCATACGGAGTAGATGTTAGCTCATAGAACTTGTGAAATTGTGAAGAATTACATCATACGAGTATCCGCGTAGTGTTTGATACGCATAGGTCGATATATGCTTATTACAAAGGATATCATGCACGAATTTCGTCAATAAAATGAAGTTAACCATGCCGAGCTGTTCTCGGGAAGTTGTCTTCCTTTATCTGCTCCCGGCAATGACCCGGTAAGGATCTCGTCACAGAGATTCTCTCCTCGAAAAGGTTCACCCAAAACCCAGAATAAGGATTCGAACGCATAGGCCTTATTAACCCTGTACGAGGAGGAACAATCCTATTTAGGTCCAAGACAGTAGTGTTGTGTGATAAATAAGTCGACGGATGAGATCTCATCGGAGTGAACCATAGTCATTCAAAACCATTAGAATGATGAAAGTAACGCAGGCGTTACATGAGTTTCCCTCTCTCATCGTGAGCAACGGGAAATTGGGATCATAAATCCCAAAACCCAAAAGAACGAATCTGGACCGTCAGATTTTAGTTCACATTACCCGACAGCCATTGGTTCCGGTGAAGCTGCGCGGGGGTTAAGCGCAGGGGTAGATGCGTGAGGAAGTGATTCGAGTCATTAGATCTGGAGTATAAATCCCGTAAACTGTTGGATCGGGAAGAGTTGCACCGGACCTAAACTCTAGTGTGCAGAGGAAGAGTCCTAGCCGTTGATTTTGGTAGGACACGTGTCGGCGTTCCGAGAGGCATCAGTATTTCACTCATCGGGGATTTTAGGAGTGTAGAACCGTTGCACAATGAAATCGCGATACACGATTTCCCGATTGAATCTGGACCGTCCATTATGCGCGACGCGTGTCAGGAGATCCGGAGGGGAAATCAGGATATTTGCCAGTGGGAAATCGACATTCCCATGGACAAGTACTCGGGGTAATCCAAGTGAAAACCCTGACAAGATCTGTGCCGTCAAACAGCAGGGACACGTGGCAGAGGATCCCAGAGAGTCGAAGTTCGACATATCGGGGTTTTTGAATACCTAGAATTCTTGCCATCCGGAATCGCGATCTGCAATTTGCCGATATGATCTGAGTCGTCCATCGGAGGGACAGGTGTAGTAGATCAAGGCGCTATCGGAGTTTGACGCATCGGAAATTAGGAGTTCTCGAGGCCATGAGAACCAAGACTTCATAAGTCCCAAAATCTCGAGAATCAATCCGGGTCGTCCGTCTACGAGGACAGGTGGCAAGGGATCGGGTGCCTTCGGAGTTTTGTTCATTGGAGTTTTCGATGGTAAGGAAGTTGTGCAACAGGAAATCGCGATCCACGATTTCCCGATGAGATCTGAGTCATTCATGACGAGGATGCGTGTCAGAGGATCCCGAGGGATCGGGGTTCGGCAATTCAGGATCCTCGATGACAAGAAACTCACGACAGAAGGAATCGCGAAATCCCGAAACACAACGGTCCCCTAGTCTTAGCACTTCAGTGGAGGACAGGTGTCACTCCACGCCATCATAAGGAGTGTGGACCATAGGTGCCAGAACAAGGGACAGATGTCGGAAGATCAAGCTTGGCCATGAGTCTACGCCAAGTGGCATCGAGGATTGGGGAATCGAGATTTGTGAAGGCTTATGCATCGCGATATCATAAATCCTGAAACCCCGATGGGTAGCTATAGAAGCTGCGGACATATGGTAGCAGGTCACATGAGAACGACGCTAGCCTAGAGGGCTAATGCGTTAGGGGCATATCGGGGATCGGAGAATCACGAGTTCCGAGGACTCGTGAATTGCGACATCGGAAATGCCGATACTCTGATAGGAGTTGCCCCGAAAGGAGATAAGACCACGGCCGTAAAGGTAGTGAACCACAGGCTTGGCCTAGGGAGCTAATGCGTGAGGAGCGCATCGGATTTCATAGGATCGCGAGTCATAGGGGTGAATGAGTTTTAACCTTAGAAACCCTGAATCCCGATATTGAACCAGGGATCGACATTTCGCTAATGCCGGTTTGTGGAGATTTCTCATTTGTGGGAGATTAACCCCAATTTTTTTTTAAAATTCGATAGTGGGTGTGTTACATGAAGGCAAAGAGTTTGAAACTCCTGAAGCCTGTAGAACTGAAGTGATTCACAACCATTGATCTGTGAGAGACACACGTCGATGGATCATCGACTTTGGGTGAAAGTGCTCTGGGACAAAGCTAAGGCGAAGAGTTTGAAACTCCTAAAGCCTGAAGAGCCGATGCAATTCATAACCATCAATTTGCGGGAGGACACACGTCGACAGATCGTGAACTCCGTGTGGAAGCGTTCTAGGAGGACGCAAGAGGGGGAATTTTAGACTTCTGAAGGCCGAAGTCCTGAAGTGGATTAGATTCGTTGATTTGAGGTGGACACATGGCGCTCGATCTAGAAATTCAAGTTCAGATTACCCCGGGGAAAAGAGGAGTTCGAAAGTGATGAACTCCCGAAGCACAGAGTCCCAAAGTGGATCTCGATCGTTGATCATGAATGAGGACGAGGACCATTGATCTGGTCCTGGTTGAAGCTTCCGAAGTTGCAAAAGTGCCAGGAAGGATTTGGCCACGGTTTCGAGCCATGGTCACCCAGGGAAGTGGTTTGAAGGGAGTGCCTGTGCAAAATTAAATTCTGTATCGGCTAAGGGATAACATGGAAGTGTTATATGGTACAGATTGACACATTTATGGTCTTCATGAATTGAGAAGAAAAAGGACCTGTAGCATTGTTGACAAATTTTGCTTGTGCATTTTTCATAATTAAGGGGTTTAAACACGTCACCTCAAAATGCGTCTTGAAGAAATGGAAGAAGGTGAGGGAGCCTCTAGCCATGATAAGGAGGCCGAAGGCCAGAATACCCGAGTTGGTAATGCAGAGATAGATTCCAATGGACACAAGGGAAGAGGAGAGTAGGAAACATTAATAGAAACTGTAAGAATCTTGAAAATAGAAGTGCAGAGCTACAAAGAAGACAATGAGAGACTCATGAGAGAGAAAATTCTGATAAATGCTCGAGTTCCAACATAACTCATAGAAACCACACACCTCCTTACTCAGGAAGAAATGTTTATGCATCAGAGGATTCCATAAGAAGTCCAGAGGTGTCTCTTGTTAAGCACCAGAGAAGGAGACATGAAGTGGACAGTTTGCAAGGAGAGATGAGGAATCTTAATCCACCCTCCTTTGATGGTGAAAAGAAAAGGAATATGATGTCAAATCATGGTTTCTTGGACTCAGGAGGTATTTTCAATTGCATAACTATTCATCAAACTTGGAAGCTAGGATTTCCACCTGCCATTTACACGAGAAAGATGCAATGTGGTGGGATGAACTAAAGGAAGTTGAACATATTAATGAGAATAAGATCACTTGGAAGAAATTCAATAAGTACTTCTAGAAGGAGTACCTCTCAGAGCATTTCTATGAAAATAAAATGAAGGAGTTCTATGAACTCAGGATGAGAAGCATGACTATGGAAGAATATGAGAAGAACTTCTTGGAATTGTTGAAATATGTTGGGTTTATAAACGATGAAAAGGTAAAGATACATAGGTTTTTGAGTGGACTTCCAGCCTTTTATAAATAAAATATTAGGTATGATGAGCCCAAGGCCTTGACTGAGGCCATCAAAAAGGCTAAATACCTCTATGAGAAAGGACAAGGAAGAGAATCCCTACAGAGATATTGGAAGGATAAGAAGAAGGAGAAGTCTGATCATAGGAGGAAAGGATTCAAACTTCCCTTCAATAGGAATGAGCTTAATAGAAATCATCAAGATCAGTATGCTAAGGGTGAATCCAAGAAAGAAGACTCCTTGGGAAAAAGGGGAAGACCACCAATCCAATGTTGGGGATGCAAGGAATATCACCTGTACAAATATTACCCACACAGAAAGGACAGAGTGAAGACTGTGCACAACGTCCAAGAGGATACAACAATTGAATATATGGGAAGAATATATGTAGCTTTAGATGATCGACAAGAAGAGTACCGGTCCAATATGATCGAGGTGGAAGGTAAGATCATAAATCAAACTGTTGCTATTTTAATTGATTAAGGAGAAAGTCATTGTTTCATTGATCCTAAAATAATGGATAGATTTCATTTGGAGAAAAGTAAGCTTGGAAAATCAAGTTTGGTTTAGCTAGCCACTGGACCCAAAAGGAGAATCCATGATATGGTCAGAGGATGTTCCATAAGTCTTAATGGTGTGAATAAAAATGCTGATCTAAATATCATACCATCGGGGTGTTATGATATTCTAATTGGAATGGATTGGTTGGAAAAGCATCATGCTATCCTAGATTGTCATAGAAATACATTTACATGTCTTGACAAAGATGGAAAACAGAACACTGTGAAAGGATTTCCAAGACCCATCTCTATAAGGGATATTTCAGCCTTACAACTATAGAGATGTTTTAGAAAAGGATGTCAATTGTATGCATCCCATGTGGAAGAGCCAAACAATACGAAGGGGCCATGCCCTAAATCTTTCTCGATACTACAAGAATTCGAAGATGTATTCCAAGAAATACCAGGGTTGCCACCAAGAAGGGAGATATATTTCTTAATTGATTTAGTGCCTGGAGATGCCCCGGTGTCAAAAACACCTTATAAAATGAGCACACCAGACTTAAAAGAATTACAAATGCATTTGGGGGAATTTTTGAAGAAAGGGTTCATACGTCCAAGTGTTTCGCCTTGGGGAGAACCAATACTTTTTCTCAAAAATAAGGATGGAACCTTGAGGCTGTGTATTGACTTTCGACAACTGAATAAGTATACTATAAATAACAAGTATCCTCTACCCAGAATTGATAACCTCTTTGATCAACTAAGAGGAGAAAATATATTTTCAAAGATTGACATGAGGTCAGGATACCATCAGGTAAGGATCAAGGAAGAAGACATTCATAAACAACCTTTAGGACTAGGTATGGGAATTATGAATTTGTAGTGGTGTCGTTTGGACTGACCAATGCACTGACTGTCTTTATGTGCTTAATGAATGGCATATTCATAAATTATTTGGATAAGTTTGTCATAGTGTTCTTGGATGACATACTTTTCTATTCTAAGTATGAAGAAGAGCATGAAAATCACTTAAGACTGGTATTGCAAGTGCTGAGAGAGCATCAGTTGTATGCCAAGTCGAGTAAGTGTTCTTTTATCAAAAGAAGATCCATTACTCGAGACACATTATTTTAGAGCAGGGAATAGAAATAGATCCAGAGAATATTGAAGCCATTAGAGGATGGCCATCACCCATAAATGTGTCAGAAGTAAGATATTTTATGGGATTAGCTGGTTACTACAAAAGGTTCATAGTAGGGTTCTCTAAGATTGCTCATCCCATCACTTCTCTACAAAATAAGGGAACTAAATTTGAATGGACACCTAAGTGTGAAGATAATTTTAATCTGTTGAAGGAATTACTTACTAGTGCACCTATGTTAAATATTGTTGACCCAAATGAAAGTTTTTTGGTATGTATAGATGCATGTAAGGAAGGAATTGGGGGAGTCCTCATGAAAAATGGACATGTCATTAGTTATGAGTCCAAAAATGTTAAGGAACATGACAGGAACTATGCCACACATGACTTGGAGCTTGTTTCCATTATCCACGCCTTGAATATGTGGAGGCATTACCTCATGGGGAAGAGATTTGAATTAAGAATAGACCACATTGGCCTGAAGTATCTTTTTGAACAACCAACCTTGAATGCCAAGCAAACTAGATGGCTGGAATTTTTAAGTGAATATGACCTCGATATCAAGAATATCAAAGGAAAAGAGAATAAAGTTGTCGATGCACTTAGTAGAAGAGTGCATCTCATGCATGTTGTTGTTGTCATTATGCATTAGTCAGACTTGAAGAGAAGAATTTTAGATGGTCTTGCTATATACAAACATTACCTACAAGTAAAGGAAAGATTACAACAAGGACATGTACAAAATAAAATAAAAGATTATGAGATAAAGGAAGATGGATTACTCATGCATAAGAATAGAATCTATGTTCCTAGTTCCAGAGAACTGAGGAATTTTGTATTGAAGGAAATGCATGATGTTTCTTATGCTGGACATCTCGGTTACTAGAAAACGATTACAACAGTAAGAAACCAATTCTTTTGGCCAAGAATGAAAAAGGATGTTGCTGGTTACATCACTCGATGTATGGAATGTCAGAAGGTGAAGGCTGAGCATAGGAACCCAACGGGTTTGCTGCAGCCATTACCTATCCTAGAGAAGAAATGGGAGGTTATAACCATTGATTTCAGAACTAAATTACCTAGGACAACAAGACAACATGATTCAATCATGGTAGTGGTTGAAAAATTAACAAAGGATGCTCATTTTTTTCCTGTAAAAACAACACATACAAAAACTAATATTGCATAAATTTACATGAGAGAGATTGCTAGGTTGCATGGGATACCTAGGACAATTGTCTCGGACAAAGATGCAAAGTTTACTTCCAATTTCTGGAGGGGATTGTTTAAAGGATTTGGTACAAATATAAATTTTAGAAAATCATACCATCCACATTCAGATGGGAAAATAGAGAAGGTCAAAAGAGTAATTGAAGATATGCTAAGAATGTATGTGATGGATAAGCCAACTAAGTGGGAAGATTACTTACACTTGATTGAGTTTGCATATAATAATGGGTATCAAGCTTCGTTGAGAATGAGCCCATTTGAAGCCTTGTATGGTAGGAAATGCAATACTCCAGTGAGTTGGGACAACCCAACAGATAGAGTGGTACTTGGGTCGGAGTTTATCAAGGATATGGAAGACCAGATGGTTAAGATCAAGCCGAATTTGAAGGCAACCCAGGGTAGACAAAATTTTTATGTAGATAAGAACATGACAACTAGAGAATTTAAAGTAGGGGAGCATGTAATTTTGAAAGTGAAGCCCAAGAAAAGATCCCTGAAATTGGGTAGTTGTACAAAGCTGGAAACTAGATTCTGTGGTCCATTTGAAATATTGGATAGAATAGGGCCAATAGCATACATGCTTGCATTTCCTTCTTCCATGAATGTGCACAATGTATTTCATGTCTCTTTTCTAAATAAATATGTACATGATCCTAACCATGTTATTGATTGGCATATGATTCAGGTAGAGACAGAGGGAGACTTTCAAGTTCAACCAGTGCAGGTACTAGACAAAAAGGTCAAAATGCTCTAGAATTGAGTTATAGAGCTGGTAAAAGTTTAGTGGACCTGCTACGGTCTTGAAGATGCTACCTGGGAGCATGAATATGCCATGCGAGCAGAGTACCTACAATGTTTTGAATAAATTTTGAGATTTTGATCTCTATTTTCTATATGCACTTAGGATAGTGCCAAAATAGGGGGGGGGGGATGTAACACCCTGGGGTTTTGAACCCCCATTTTAAATAAAGTATTGTTACAATGATGAGATTCCAGAGTTCCCAAACAATTATTAAAAGGCTAGTGTGCCCAAGAAATGTAATGTTTTGATCATTATTAATAATAAACACATTGTTGGATGCTAAATGGATAAGGACTAGAGTTATAGGGGGCTATGATTCCACAAGAGAGGGGGCTTGAGGGGATAAATCTTTATTTCCTATTTTTATTACCCTTGTGTATAAGGGAGTGGATCAGTTACGTGAGCTTCTTGAGGAAGGCTAGGAGGTTCTTGATTTCCCACAAAATACTTCAACCCTCCCCTGGTCTGTTGGGGGGTTGGCGGTTGGCTCATTTTCTCCTTCACTTCTTATTTCACTCCTTTCTTTCCCTCATGCATTCATTCACTGATTGTTCATTGTTTTTCACCTTGGGTGGATATCTCACTCCATTCATTTCTATCACCCATTCATCTTCCTCATCTGTTTCTTGGCTTGGGGAAGGAAAATGAACTACTGAAGAGAAGCCATGGTATCATTGGATGTAGAGGTCGCTAGTGTAATCCATACATGAATTGAGGCCTGGACGTCTGAGGTGCATTGGCCTATGTTCAAATTTGTTCACAGCTGCGAGTCCTGAGAGTTCCATCATGGATATTTTGGACCAATTGCGTTGGAGCCCTGGAAGGAGAAGGACTGCCCGAGGGACTGCGTGGAAGAGTAGGGTGGAGGTCCATTCTCTTAGGTGGTTGAAGCTGGGTAGAAGAGAGATGGGTACTTGGATTTCTGTGAGTGTTGGTAAATCCTGTGAGACCTTAAGTGCTGACTGGTTCAGGAAGCCAAGTAACACTCTGGAACCGTCCTTGTGGATTCATAGCCCTGGATCGGGGGTGACACTTTTGTTGATATTTGGAACAATAGTTTCTATGATTGGGTGGAACATCCTTGGTCTGCAGCCAGTTGGTGTCATATTTTATAAATATAAGCGCTCTCTGTTATGGTATTATTGACCTGTATATGAATGTATTCTGCTGTGTATTTATTTATTGTTTAATTGAATATTTAGAATATGAATTCTTGTTGGTTATTGTTGTGCATGTCGTTAGATCTTTTCTTTTATGCGTTCTTATTAATTAAAAAAGGTATCGATAAGAGAAAGAAGTCCAGGGTGGGCTTGAAGGTGGTGCACCCTGGCCTGTGGGTTCCCGAGGTGTGTTACAATAGGAAGTGAAGTTGACAGGAAGACTACTTCTAGTTCTTGCTTCAACTTGGGATCGATAGTAGTTTCCTAGTTCAGTAAGAAACAAACTTCTATGGCACTCAGTTCAATAGAGGCAGAGTATATGGAATATAGTTTGGCAAGTTGTGAAGCCATTTGGATTTGCAATATTCTTGTAGGTTTATTTCATAAGGAGTTGGAACCTACTGTGATTCACTGTGACAATAAGAGTTGTATCAAACTCTCAGAGAACCCAATGTTTCATGATAAGTCGAAACACAATGAGATTAGATACCACTTCATCAAATACAAGGTGTAGAAGGGATATGTGAAGCTCTAACAAATTTCCACAGACATGAAGATTTCAAACATTCTCACCAAACCCATAGTGAAGGGGAAATTTGTCTACTTTAGAGACAAGCTAGGAGTTGTGGAGAATACCTCGCTCGCTAAGAGGGAGTGTTTATTTTTGTATCTTCGAGAGGTATTCCCACTAGAGGCCAAGGTGCTAGGCATGTGGGAATTTTCTTTGGCACCATTTTTGACTTTTTTTTCAAAGAAATTGACCTATAAATGAGGTCAGGGACTCATGGACAAGTTGATGGGATTTGTGGGTTTATGTGGGGGTGCCACACACATAAATATGATTAAAATGTTCAAATTAATTGTTGAGTTTAGGAAGGGATCCTAAACTCACTCATGAGACTCCTATATAAAGGAGAGATGTCATTGTGAAATTATATCATCATAGTGTGGCATCATGGAGTTATCATAAGTGAGTTAAAAACCTGTGCTAAGGAGTATAGAAATTGTGGTAAGGAGACTTTTTCACCTAGATGATCTAGCCTAGGTTTTCTAGATCAAAATTCAAAAGTGAGGAAGGATGGACATGTGAATAAATTTGATTTTCAAATATTATATGTATTTTACATGAAGGTGAACTGTGTATATACGTAGATTGCAGAAGGACAAACCGTGTGTAGGGTATACATGGTTTGGAGGAGAGAAAAATGTGTGTACGTGGGTTGACAATTAAGAGAATCACATTTCTTGTTTTTTGGGAAGGTACAGATCTATACAGACTGATAGGTGATGTCAACATGTTGTACATGTGATCTACAATAGATTCATGGGAATAAGATATTTCCATAATATTTTTGAGGTTTGGTTTTCTTGTTTGTATATTGGAGGAAAAGGTTTTCTTTAGATTTGGTGATTTTGAGAGGACTAGTTCTCTCCTTAGTTTTGGTGACTTTGAGAGGACTAGTTCTGGTCCTCAGATTTGGAGAATTGGATAAAGTTATAGAACATAAATATTGCGTCTCTTGTGTCTTGATGATTCATCTTTGATCTTGTTGTCTCTACTGCATATGTTTTTTAGTCAATAATTTTAGTGTAAGGTTGTTCAATGATAGTTAGATTACTAGGAAGAAATTTTTAGATATGAAATTAGTCACATAGAGTTGTATGTGAAAATTTACACTCATTCACCCCATCCACAAATAAAGTGATTCTATGGACCCAATAATTACATGATAATAATGGTTATAAATCATCTATTCTCTAAATTATATGCACAAACTATTGATATTTACCTATCTGGCAAATTTGAGAGGAACAATTTTAGAACTATAAGCTATGTCCAGTTCAAGATGGACTACAAACTGTCGATCACATATGCACCCTACATGCTATTATTGAGAAGGATAGATAAATATCCTCAAATTTATATTATTGTTTCTCTGACTTTTGGAAGGCATTTGACATTATTCCTAGACACTTATTCATTGAGAAGATTTGTTCTTTGAATGTACCTTACCTCCTTGTTTTTGTTGTGATGTAATTTTCTGATATAGTGGTGGATTTTTTCTATACATGTTATGGGATTTATCAAAATATTGGTTGCATTGTTGGTGTCAAATAGGGGTATCACCTCTCCCTAACCCTCTTCGGGGTCTACATTGATGAGCTTGAACCAATTCATTGGTGATTTTACTTGAGGAAATGACAATTTACTACTTCACTGGATCTAGGTTTTAGTCCTTTTATCTCAAAATGATGTGGTATTTTTGACCTCCACTCTAGAGGGCATACAAATCCAACTTAACGCTTTGGCCTAATTCTATGATATTGAACAATTGATAGTTGATCTTGGTAAAACCAAGATTGTGATATTCAATACAACCAAATATGCCTTATCAGAGATTCATTTTTCCTTTCAAGAACCACCAATGGATATTACCACCTGATATACTTACTTACAGGTGTAACTTACAATCCCCACCTTTAGTATGAAACCTTATTCCATCTAAGTCCTATTTTGACTCTTATTCCATATTCACCAAAGAAAAAAGTGTGAATCATGTCAAGTCCAATGTTCACATGTTATTATTATAATCATGCTTGGCACATGCATTTTGACGATGTCTATTCAGGTGAAGGATGTGGTTTCCATAAGGAAAATTACACCATTTTGCTTATTGTCTAAACTTTCCTTGTACAAATAACATAGTTGAATTTGAAGCTTTGACTTTAGGATTAGAAGTAACTATTAACTTAGGTTTTATACACACAGGTTCTACACACACACACACACACACACACACACACACACACACACACACACACACACATATATATATTTGGCTATTCCAAAATAATCAAAATTACTCTCCTTCTAAAAGGTTACTAAAACATCATACTTGGTTAGTTCACTACTACATATGGGGTCAAAATTTGAAAAAGAATTCTGATGATAAGGATAAATTCAATCATATCATCGCTAAATACATTTTATCATTTGATGGAGTGTAGGTACAACCAAAGAGGTACCTGTCAGACCTATCATCCTCGAACGAGAATATTTCTAGTGGGAGGGGGGAAAGTGTTACGTCCAACAAATCTAACATGGAGAGATCAACTAGAGGTGAAAATGTCAAAATAAAATTCCATAGGTGCATGCAATTATTTCTTACTGAAGGAGGTTCATGTTCTTATGATGATGAGAGCATAGGTGATATCGAGGTACCTTTAAGGTACAAACATATAGTGAGACCATCGATACCCAATGAACTTCTTCAGTTGGACACTGACTTCTGTGTCAATGAGAGGATTTATTACATTGCTCTGAAGTCCATACATGGTATGGGTATATTCTCCATGGATGACACAAAGGTGAAAGATGGAGGATTTTTTGAGTTGATGGAGTATGTCAGATCATGCTACAACTATGGATATTGGTTGAGGTTGGTTCGATATATTCCAATTATGCGAAGATATGCAGTCTCTGCAAATTATATACAACTAAAATACAATGATCACAATAAAGGAGAGACGATGTATATTGATGGAAGTCCAAAGGAGTCATGCAATATTGCATGGCTTATTAACAATACATGACCCAAGAAAACAAGAAATAAACCCAATTGTATATTTGAGGGGCGTGAAACAAATCAAATATTCGTATGTGCAGGGTGATTGTGGGAAGACATCGACTAGCTCACAACAAGTATACCAATTATTTTCATATCAATTATTTCCTACAATAATTGAATTAACATGTTTATTTGTTGATGTAGACAAGCACACCGCCAAAGCATAATGGTGTGTGGAATTAAATATATGATTTCATCAACCCAACAAAAAAAATTCAAAAGGCCTTGAGAAAGAAAAATAAGGAATACATTGAATTGGATAGGTCTAAGAAACTTATAGAGGAGGGAAAATAAAGGATGAGAATTTTAAGGAAGGATATAGAACAATTTTGGGTAAGCGCAATTTAAAAAAAACACTATTTTTGACATATATTGATTTATGAAATTTTTTCTGATACCGTTATATGAACAATTCTCTAATGTTTTCCTTCCATAGGAAATTTTAGATCCAACGGGACAACCTAGTCATGGGGATGCTGATGGTGGCAGTGATGAAAAAACCCCACAAACTCCTAGCATGAACCACATAACTAAAAGGATATTTTACTCTCTGTCTATGGATTAGAGGACTAAAAATCTTGGGGCCCATGATATTCCCCCACCACACATTCTAGACCATGAACGTGAGGGTCTATAGGGAGAATATCACGAGGATAATAGTTATGCGAAGCCAGAGCATTGTAATCCTATGGAAACAGGTGTTCAAAGCTCAGGAACACTCTCCATCAACCATTTGGTGGATGAAAACTTGGTTCCCTTGAAGATACAACAAATCTCGAGTATTTTTGAATATGTTAAATAGGTCCTACCATTTGATTGAAACCTACATCTTTCATATTATTTTAATATAATTATCATATCATTTTTTAGGAAACAATATTTTTTACAAGACCTTGCACAACAAGGCTCTAGAGATATCCGAGCCCACCATTCGCATAAAGTGGAATGCCCAAAATAAATATTTGAAAAATAATCTTATAGACCATATGGTCGACCTGTTTGGTGATTTATTCAACAAGTCCAAAATCACCTCGAGGGCCGATACATATTTGAAATATGTTAGATATCAATATAGAGTTCAATTGAAAAATAACCCTAAGTATGATCGTCCTCTAGCCATTGAGAGGGAATGGAAGAATATGCAGGAGGAAACAAAAGAGAGCGTACTGAGAAATGAATGGAAGACACCACATGGCCCTAGAAGGTAATATATGATATTTTGAATATAATATTGTAATTTTTTTTTAGTTCTATAGAAAAAATTGCGATATATTATAACAAACTTGAAACTTTCCATAGGCTCCTAAACACAACAAAAGAAACCAAGGAAAGATTAGAAAAACATGGGAAACAAAAACTTGGCCAAGGTGGTTACTTGAGATTAAACGCTCGAATTGTAAGTACCAAATACTTTATTCAGATTATATATCATCATGCAAATTTTATCTAATTGCAATTAGTAAGCAAAAATACCTATCTTATGCCATGCGATGCAGGGGGATACATTCAACATTGCTGCCACCAAAGAATACTTGATGCTCGGCTTCAAGTTCAAATTTCAAGATGTGGTGGGAAAGCAACAAAGGAAGGGATCACAGACACAATCTGACCCTTCGAATGAGTTGGTAAATAAAATGATAAGATTGTAGTTGTTGATTGATTTTCAAATATATTGATGATTGATTTAACCCATCAATTAATTATGTGTCTATTTGTGTTTAACAAGAAAGCAACACTGGTTCATTTGATGGTGGTGGAAAACAACCCCATGATACTAGTGGTTCACAAACCCATCATGATATGTGTGTATTTAAAATAAAATGTATAATATGACGATTATAAATATTTCCTTCAGATGGTATACTTATAAATTTTCTTGTTTCAATGGTAGAGAATGTAGATGAGGGTCCTAAGAAAGGAGATCAGGAACCAACGACAATCCAACCAATGGTGTCCATTACTCCTTTAGGTTAAAAACAATACTAATGATATTCGTACTAATGAAACACTACTATCAATAATAAATAACCATGTCCTTTTAACACTTTTTTTTTACTGTAGTGGATGCCCCTGTAGTGCATCAACGTACATGTCCTGCTACTAGAAGTAGTAGAATGCTTGAGATGACCCATCGCTTTCCATGACCCAATAGTTAAAGGCTGATATCGAGATGAATGTGATGATGATACACTCATGAATTTGATCAAACAAAGAAAAAAAGAAAAGTGATTGTACATATTTTCAGGACACATTTTATTAATATAAATTATTGGTTGTATAATTTTTTGTTTTGATAGTTGTGCGTGAACCATATATGTTCTGTATGCATGTACCTTCTTTCTTTCATTTACCTTTAATTCTTGTTTTATACTTGTTATGCATGATTTGGTATGGGGAATTGAGAGTGATGCGATGGGGGGGGGAACGATCTTCCACCTTCATGTGGTTGGTCTTATTTAGTATAGAATAAATTATTCTTGAAACCAAGAGGAGATCATTCATGATGTATTCCATTTATTATTTCTATAACATCGTACATATTTAATTATTATTCAGTCATATAATGTTTAATTATGTTTTTCAAATGAAAACTCATCAATGTTTAGTTATTATACAATCATTTAACCTATTATTGTATTTGAAAATTTCCGATCACCTCCACGATCCAAAAAACATTTTTGAAAAGGTACAATTCATTTACTTCTCTTGCGTCAATACATAGTTACATTGTTAGTTAAATTGTGTAGTATTTATTTCATGCATTAGTTAGTTACATTAAACTCAATGGTGAGGGTTCTTCCAAATCTATACACAAACACATTTTCTTTAATTAATTTCTATAGAAAACACATAGACATCAAATTTCCTTTGTATGAGCTAGGATGAATATTACAGGTAATATGAGTGATAAGTAAGAGATATTGAACTATGTACAACTTCCATGTTTACAAGCAGTAGATACATTATTAAGAACATAACACCCCTTTGATGGTTGTGTCTCACATACAATTATCATGAATCTTAGCTTTGCTATTTGTACTAGATATTGATAAGAAAAAATAATATGGCCCCAAGGGATTTAGAGAAACCTCATCCTTCAACTACAAATTTTCCAACCCTTATAAAATTCCCAACAATATCCTTTAATCCTTTCTTATATGTTGAGTTTCCCCCAACTCTTGCATGAACAAATTTCCAAAAATGGAATGAGTGTTGAGGTGGATTGAGGAAGTTCATAACCTTAGACACTTGGTGCCCCACTCCTCTAATAAAATAGGAAATTTTAGTGCTAACCATTCTCCATTAAACACTTACTATTATAATAATTAGTGGTGAAAGAATATTAGAGTTGATATTCCTTAAGCACATCCATATGATTCAACGAGACTAATTCTACCATAGACAAATTAGATAAAATTCAATGTTATGTTAATAAACTAAATGTTTCCATAGAAATAAATCACATCATACTTGTAAATTCAAGCTCCTTCATTTCCTCATAGGAATGCAAGATCCTTCATTTCCTACAATAATAGATGAAGAAGGTGGCCTTCAGTCTATGCATCAAGAATCTAGCAGACAAGTTGCATACATGAAGTAATTTTAGGATAATTCAAGAAAATATAAGACTCAACATTTTGATGGTTAGTTACCATTGAATGATGATGAGTTGTTTCCTTCAACGCACCATCAGAAGAGTCATCCAACACCTGCATCAAATTTTGATCAAATTACTCTTACATCAAGGCCTCTTGAAATGGGTCCCTATGGTTTTTTTCCTGCCGCCAACTCTAAATATCCTTTTAGTTCAACAAGAATTTCTGTTGGTGTTCCTTCAAAGTTATTTTCTCCATACCAGTCACTTGGCTCATTTCCAATGGGTGGTCCAACAACAGGTTTGGGATATGGAGTTGGAGGAACTTTTTTCCTTTCACACCCTATAAAGGATTTTAGTCGAAATCCACTTGGCTTTGATGAACAAAGAAATAAATCTTTTGGATTTATAGTTCCTACGATCATAGGTTTTATATGTTTAAAGTTATTGAAGTCAAATTTCCTAAGCTCATTAATATTTTGGCTTTATCTTGAGGCCTTAGGTATATGTATAAGGTTGTTTGTGTTATCATTTCTTATCGAATTGCCTATATTTTAAACAACATATTAATAACCATAAATTTTAGGTGAGTCATAGATATCACACTTTTGACTACTTAGGAAATTGATTACTAGGATAAAGTGTGTGAGAGGAAATGAAGATCCTTGTCATAATTCTCTTGAGAAAATGAATAATCTGTTGTGAGGAGTCATCATCAAGGGTTGCTATAATACTGTTAGATTCATTTTTATCTCCATAAAACCATATTTGTTTTTGAAACATGTTCTTCTTGATATGTATCAAGTCTAAACGTTATATGTAGTCTCTTGTTTACTCTTTATTTCTATTTTAACTATCTTGTGGACATTGATACAATTAACTTATCTTTTCTTAAACCCATAATTTCTGGAAGGGAGGAAAACTATATAAATTCCATACTTGATGCTATCAAGTATAAAATTGGAAAGTTTCCAAGTTAGGGTCATAACCATCTTCTTCATATTTTTAAGATTGATACTCAATGGTATTGGACATTATAATAACCTCCTAATATATATCCAATACTTAGAAAATGAATGTTCAACCAAAAATGAGAGACGATCCTATTGCAAGGAAGAATGTTTCCATGCATAATATAATGGAGTAGGGTTGAGGTGTTCATATTGTCTCTTATACCCACATGAAAAAGGGTATAGAGGATTTCATATAAAATAAGGACATGTACCAAAACATTTTAACAAACATGACCAAATTTGATTCTACCACACTATCCAATAACACAATGATCATGTTTGTAACAACTATCCACAAGATGATACCAAGTGATAATTGATAATTTAAACACATGTATTAAGTGTAAACACTTTTTTCTAGTTTCATAGGTGGAATAATCTACAACATATTCATAACTCTTTTACAATTTTTCTGATGCCAAATATTCCAAATTTGAATCCAAATATATGAATCTAAATAAGAGGATGAGATAAATAAGAAGTGAAATTTACTATTAAAATATTTAAATAGAAACATAACAAAATATACCAAGTGAAATACCTCCTCCATAGTATGTTGAATATGTCCATTTCCAATGTAGTCCTACGACTAGTACGAAGATGCTTCCAAGCATTTTTTTTTTCCACTTTCCCAGATAGAAACAACGAAATCCTCCTAGCCAACTAGAAGCCTAGTCGACTTCATAGCTCCAGGAAACCTTTCGGTTTCTTGGCCCTCTGTTCCTGTTATTCTAAGAATAACAAAGCACATATGCTCTAAGAAGACTATCACAAGAATTATCCAACCTCTCAACATGCTCCAAAATCTCAACCTCCCTTCATCACCACTTCCTTTTCCTATTTATCAAGTTTCCATACCCCCTTTCCCAAGTGATGCAGGAGAATTCTCCACCTCAGCACGTGCTAGTCGATTTACACACGTGGTGTGCATTCAAGCAAGGGAGAGGTGTTGCTCTCTCATTTTGCCTTCAAGAATCTAAGGCGTGATCAAGGCAATTAATGAAAGGTTGGAGGAGCCAAGTTGTGCCTTCACACAAGCTGGAGATAAGGTCATCATTAAGTGGTTGATGCTAGGAGGGATCTGCATCCAATTTGGAGCATATTCCCATCATTGTAATTTTCCCATTAGACAAGCATTTCGAATGGTGATTTGACACCACTAGTTTAGCTTGGAGGGAAGCTCGTCGAGCCCCTCTTGTATAAATATTTGTATCGTATGCCTGATAGAGGCTGCTGAAGTTTGATGAAAAATAATTATAAGCCAAGTTAGGGAGGTTGATGGGAGCCGAGAATCAGTCGCAGTCCAGACTCAAATATTTGTAATTTGATATTTCCATTAATAGAAAATGAAATTTTTTCATGTTATCAATTTCTGTGTAATGGATGTTGTGTTATGAATGTCATCTGTATGCATTTGAATTGTAGACAGATGTTAGAAATTTTCTGTAGGGATAGAGATATATTTTTCTATTTGTGAGTATGTTGGATTAAGTCTGGTTCTCTAGGATAAGTGCAAGGAGTGCGCGATAGAGTGAGGAAACTCTATGAGCAAACACAAGGAGTGCGTGTCTGAACTCGGTGGAGTCAGAAGATAAATTTCCAGGAGGGCATACCAGGTTAATTCACAGACTTAGGAGGAAATTTCAAGGTGATTAAGTACCTTGGAAAGAAAGACTGTGGAGGAGGAGACACAATCCAGAGTTAGTAAACACTCTGCCAGGAGGGCATAGAGAAAGTATGAGAACGTACAAGAGCAACACGAATGGAAGTGTTGGAATCCTTAAGAGAACCCCAAAATTGCTGAACACTCTAAGGAAGGAAGGCTTTGCAAGAGTGCATCGACAAAGGAAAGGATATGCCTTAAGATGATTAGGTAAGCTAAGGGAGAAGCTGTCGAAAATATTAGCCGAGTGCAAGGAGTGCACCAAGGAGACTGTAAATCCATATTACAAGCTCAGGAAGAAGAGTGTAAGTTGCCAAGAGGGTAGGAGAACGTTCACTGAAGGATGTAGATGAACGAGGAACCTTGAAGGTTTTCAAGCCGAGAAAAGTCGAAGAAGTGTCTGCACGAAACTCTGCAAGGAGTGTAGAAGAAGTTCGAGAATGGCCCAAGTCTCAAAGAGGAAACTGTGATAAGTGCGCAAAGGATTCGAGGAATTTCTGAAGTCCCGAAGACCATAAAACCGTTCATCACTGAAGTAGATAGGTGGAAGCATATCCGAGAGTTTGAGGATTCAGACTTTGAAAGAGTTGCAAGGAGAGAAATTAAAACTTCACGAAGGACGAAGTGAAAAGAGATTATGGACCATTGGATCCAGGAGGATGTGTGGTGGAGATCCACATATTTCGGAGGAATAACCCTTTGGAGAAAATTCAAGGACGAGAATACCCGAAGATTTGAGAGCCGAAGAAATGCTAGCCATCCATTGAGATAGGACACGTGGCGAGAAATCAACACTTCAATGATTCAAAAATTAGGAGAAGCAAAGTTGGGAGAAGAGAGGACTCAAAAAGTCTGAGATTGTGATTCGATCTCAACCATCAAGCGCATGAATAATGCAGACCATAGATTTGGTCTTTGATAAATCACTGATTCGGGAATCGAGAAAAAGGGAGAAAGCAACTCGCAAAATTTTTGAAGAACAGAGTCGCGAAGGGAGCTATCCCATGGTCGCAGTCTGTGGTCACATCAAGCAGGTATCCTAGCATGGAGAGCTAAATTCCATTGGCATTAAGATTGAAAAGCGCTAAGGAAAAGGTCTGTGGTTGCCACATAACTTGCGTCGAGAAGGAAGAAGGGCATGTGACAAGTTAACTTGGTTCCATTAGGAGCCTAACGAACCATTCGATTCGGTGACTTGAACGATCCTAGACTGGGAGGTCGAACAACCCTTCAGATGGAGAAGGGGGGTATGCGACACCAAGTATCATCAACCACCCTCATTATTACCCATCAACCTTCCTTATCTATAATTTTGGGAAAATTTAAAATAAACTAAAATATAAATGACTTACATAAAATAACAATAAATGAAACACAATGTCTTTCTTCTCATGCTAGCTTATAAATGCAACTTGACAATTTTGCCCAAAATGTACATGACAACCGACCATACTCATTTAATTCATCATACCATCCATCAATCAAAGTCAAAGAATATGTTTAATGCTACTACATATTTTTTTATGCAATATAATTTACATATTCATTAAACCATTCAATTAAATAGATAATAATCTAGTTTAATAATTAATACATTAATTAATTCTACTAGTGTACATGTGCAGGGTATGTGTGAGTAGGTATATGACACACATCTTATGCATTTACTAACGATAAAAAACCACATCCTCTAGTGCATATTTCCTACATGATCACACTAATGCATGCAAGACATCGGATCAAGTAAACACAACATTTAATAAACTTAATGAACAAAATTACAACAATTCATCAATAAATCATTATCACACTTAAAATATGAAAATGGAATCAAAAGAGGGTTTTAAACATGGTAGGAACCAAGTGAGTAAACAATAGTCTCACATTTAATCCATAATCAATATTCTCAACTAACATCAAATCATCCTTCCTTCCTAACCTACTTATATCTTCCATCCTATCCTTTCCTCTACTAGACTAACCTGGAGCATCAACTATATTGACCTAATTCCAGATAGAACCCGTAAGTGGAAGTTTCATACATAGTGACCAAGATTCCCCAAAATACAACTAGTTGTTTCCATCACACGTCTAGTGGAGCGTGACTTCACACATCTCTCGCATGAATCTAGGTTTCAGAGGATAAACGGTGGGAAATACCTCCACCCCTCCTTATAGAACTAGGGTCAACACCCTAAATCAAGCCATATTTTGCAACTATTGTTCTTAGAGTCACGTATTCAAACAAACACTCTGGGAAAGCTATGCATCCTGTCAAAACCACACTTACCATATATCATAACAATATAATTTGAATAAAAAATTAAATAATAAGTAATACTTATAACATATGCTATCTTCTTGATGTCTATGAAATCCAAGTTACCTCAACCCTATAGTCATTCGACTATCACATAGATCATCAACCTGTAGGTTAGTTCACCAATAACCCATATTCATGCATATACACCACAATTTCATATAAGGATCCATGTCTATATTGATGTTCAACTAAGAAATGTGTGTTTATTTTTATCATGGATTTCATTTTTAATACATTTACAACATAACTTGAACTGGTACCCATGTACTGAAATTCCATATTTAAATTTGCATGTTTGAACAATTCTCATAACTATAATCATAATTAAAATATAATGGTATAATAACATTATACAACACATAAATATGTCTAGATATAGACATCTCAAATGTCTATATCAGTTTAACTAATTCCAAATAGTTACTAAGAAATGAATTACTAAGATGAGTAAAATCAAAATTCTAAATGTCTAAGGTCAAAATATGGGGTGTTACATACACCTATCCTTCAAGAAACTTCTTCCTAAATTTATGGTCATTCTCAATATGAGTAAAAATTCATGACACAACTTATATGTGTCTTATCTGATAGCAAACCTTGCATTATATCGGTCCTATGTGTCTTCCCTGATAGCAAGTCCCTTGCTATATTGGTCCCACTAGACCTTCACTTGATTAAAACACGTTGAGGATTTTAATACATTAATTGAGACGATCAATATTCAACGAAAATCTTACTTGTCTTGACTCCATTTTATTACCACTTGTAATTTAATTAATGAGAAGACAGACTTCTCTTATAGATTTATTCTTCCTAAGTTCCATATTAAAACAAGTCTACTATTTGACAGTCAATTATAATTTTATTTAATTATCAGTTCTTTAGTTAAGTGAATCTTAAATTGAGTTCGATACAAATTTCATTAATCCAAGCATATAATTTCACCTCGAATATCTTGATAATCATAAGCAATTATAACTAACTTTCTTCTCGCTCTAAATCGAGTGATATAATACATACACCATCAAAAAATCGTTTCCTGTACTAGGAACATTGATTGAGATATTGCTAAATGACTATCATGTGATGTCATCACTTTCTAGTTTGGTCATTGTCCTCAATCTCACTTTCTTCTTATATGTACTTAATTGCACACTATTTCTTTGTCTAACTCACATATTTTCCTCACCTATTAATATAACATATACATTGCATATCTTTAAGATGTTCTATAAGTTATTTATTATTCCCTATATTCACTTCATAACTCATATAGATAATTTATTACTATAATACACAATCCAATATATATGATTCACATTTATCATTATTATCATATTATCATACCACTATTACCTATATAACACTCTTACACTTATCTATTCCTTAAATCTATAATACATATTAGCATGCTTAATTTTCATCTCTTTTATAATACTATTCACTTTTATTTTTTATTTCACTAATTTTCTATAAATATTATTATTATTATTATTTTCATCATTCTTATTTCTTACAATTTTTTTTTAAATAAATTTATTATTATCTACTATTATTCAACTAAT